>JAGDQP010025819.1:0-26524 GCA_022664845.1 Lepisma saccharinum
TAACCTGACTAACGGTTGCAGTTCCGTAGATGGTGATGCTTCGAACAACGACTTTTTATTGCTTTATTCAAAGCTCTTTTCTATTCTTATGTTTTTATTTATTTCCGGTTACACGCACTTCTATAAACCTTTAGCGACACCTAACAATCCAAAGTGAAAATCCATATTATATTATTGTTTCGTTGAATAGGCACTCCAGTTGATCAAGATAGCGCCATGTGGAGGCGTACTAATCGTGACACTTCGTGTTATGCATGATGCGTATTTTGTCACAAGAAAACAGACAGTATTTCTAGCGAGTGAAGAGGAGTTAGTTAATGTCAGGTTCGGTATTTTTTTTTATTTATTCGCGATGAACATTACTCTCACGGACTCTTCACCCTACGCCGCAAGGATATAGTTCCCACTTCACAGCAATAATTATTCACTTCTTTTAACGCCAATCTCATGTTTCCAAGTCACACAAATAGATCATTCCTCCTGTAAATTTTGCAAAAAGGCACCACTAGCTTCGGAGCTGCACCCACTTTAACAAACCGCTCTTCGCCCAACGGTTATATATCCGCGGTTTTTGTAGCAAATTATGTTATTTATAACACGAAGTGATACAATTAAGTATTCCTCCACATGGCGTCATATTTGCATGTACTGAGTACATATTTACGTCAATAATTATGAAATGTGGCTATTCGTAGCTGATTTTGAGTTGCTAGCCATCGGTAGGTGATTATCAAAGTGCCGGTATGAAATATTTGTAAGTGGTATAAAGCCAACATACGGCAAAATATGGCGACAATCACGGCCATATAACATGCATCGCAGCCAGTACCAACGCGAGGGAAAAGTACGTGCACGGAGTATACATAAACAAAGTTACTTGGATAGACGGAGAAACTTTACTTTATGACCGGAAAATTTCGACATCTGTTGAGCCATACGTACGCTCTATACAATTCATTCTCTTGCAAATAAACATCGCAGATACTTCGATGAACACATAACGGAAGTGGGCAATGCAAAAAGTGTTAGGAAAAGCATGTGTCATCGTTATTTCGATAAATATGCATTTAAGTTGATCAACATAACTATCATGTCAGGATAGATTTATTTGCGTTCATTAGGAAAGCTACATGCAGATTGTAGCCATGCGGAGGAATATTGCGTCGTATTATGAATTACACATGATTAGCTTCAAAAATCATGGCCACAATGTTGAAAAAGCAAAGGCGGGTTAAAGAAGGTTATTATTTGCGGTGCACGGTTTAATGTGCTCGCTCACCAACGTGGAAGCAGCCAAATTGTTCCAAGTACTTTTCGCTACATCACTCTAATTTAATACTTCCATGACTCGAAACTTTGTTGTATTTTAAGTTACAACACTTCCACATACGTTGGAAAAGATTGCATTTTTTCGTCCCGTAAAGTAAAGTGTACCCAGATACTTCTATGTTTAGCAGCTTTAAATTTCCGACATCAAGTAAAAAAAAAGAAAAAAAAAGAAAAAAAAAATGACCTTTCCACATAAATGATGATGGCACTTTAAATATTAATATCTTACTGCTTCTAAATACTATACAAACTTTATAAGCAATTATAGTGGGCCCCTTATATCAATTTCTATTGCAATAGTGATTGTACAAAAACTACAGAAGAAACATCAGGTACACTTTAGCTCAGCAAGATGCGATGTAATTTCTTGTACATATAATTAATTTTAATTTTCTGATCATATCTTTATTTCGCATCATAAAAACAAGGGCTTTACACAATGTTATCCTGCTGCATGTCCAGAGTTTATTTTCTTAGCATTCCAAAAGTGTTCAAGTCACCAGCGATATGATTGGTAGATCACTGCGTTGAATTCAACAAAAATAGGACAAGTTCTAAATAGGATGTATTGGATGAGAGGACTTGAATTCAAGATATTTCCTGCGTGGAGTCAATAATTCGTGATGTCATTTTCATCAAATTTCTTGTTCAACGGCTTGTTCAAGCTTTATCGAATGGTGTACGAGGGGCTTTAGGGAACGAAAGATGATCTATTTGATCTGGACGTTTATTTGGACAACCGAAGCTATTGCCCCTTCCTTTCCTAACATCCAATCAAATATTGTCAAGAAGGAAGAAGCAGCATCGCCAGCCAAAAGTTCACATAAAAAGGCCAAATTCGTAGAGAAAGTGGCGGTGTCGTTATGCACCGTTACAAAAAGACATTCAGAACCATTTTTGCAAGAGTCCCGGGGAGGGATGAACGCTGAAACGAACATCAGGGAATGCATTGCACCCGTATATTCAACAGCACTATCCTGATAACCAAGGTTACATCTTCGGACCCAATCGCGCAGCAGCTCATTGCGCAGCGGCAACTTTCACAAAATGCGGGAATTGAGCATCACTTGCGTCGCGAGAAAGGACAACTCTCCAAACCCATCATAGTTGCGCCTAACTCAACAGTTCTGGGCTTATCAGAAACGAAAAGTTCACGAATACACTTTTACTTTGACCCACTTTTACTTCAGAGAATTTCGGAGATAGCTCCACCTCCTTTGGGGAATATCTTGTGCACTTATTGCATCATCCATTTTTGGATAGAGCAAGTTTGAAGTTTTTGACGATACCATGCCGCATCAATGCTACTCTTAATGATATTGGAAATATCAAGCTCTAAAATTCATTTTCCCACGATTTCGTCAGCCTGTACCTCCGATGCGAGGCGGAATTTCCAGCCCGTCACCTAGAACTGCTTTTCTTTCTTTACGTACTACCGTTCCTACACATTTGTCCGTACATTACGTTACCACTCTGTAGTAATAGTAAATGGAGAAATTATATAAAATCCAAGATTTCAGGAATTTCCCTTTATGCTGTTACTTTTGAAGGTTTTCAAAATAACGTGTTTAAAAGTTGATGTGAATTGCACAGCGGATAAAACCATTAAATTATATTATGACGGAAAATGTTCAATTTACTTTTTTAAAGGATAATTTTTGGGGTTTCGAAACATGTCTTAGGACTCAACATACTTTCAAAAAGGGTTTGGATATAAATCTACTAGCTGATATACCAGCAGAGACGTAACCCACCCCCCTTCTGCGAAATCATTTCTTTTTTCGTAAAATTAGTATCATGAAAGAAGCCAGATTCTAGATACGAGTCTGTACACTTGTCCGTTGGCGCGATGTCAAGTAGGCTGCTAGGATCGTTGCAGAGTGGAGAGATGCAAAGTATTTTTTATGCTGTCCAATGTTCACGTCAAACTTTAGTGCGGATGCATACACAACTATCTGGGGTCCATTTGAAAAACTGAACTTAACATGTGGTTCGGCAATACTGAAAACTGGGATGCTTAGGAACAGAACACACAATATTTTACAATTGTGTTGAATAATGTCTATGGAAGCAATATGAAATATTAGATTATTTGAATAAATTGGCAACACTGACAACTTCGGCGGCCAAAGGACCTCTACGCGTCTCACAAACTAACGTACATATATGTAAAGGTTGATATAGACCAGTGGAGACGTGTAGAAGTAACCGACACTCAAAAGACCGAACACTCATTTTCACACACATAGATTAATTAATAAGTGTGTTTAGCAAAAGCCTTTCACTGACTTATCCGTCGACATCCTGAGAGGCGTTACGAATTGGATTTAAAATTTGCGATGACAATGATCCAAATTATCTTTAGACAACAAGAATCCCGAATTTCAAATCCAAGTAGTAGTAGATGAAACAATGGAAGACATAATACAAGAGAAAGGATACAGTTCGTAAAACCCGATTTTTTATCATAGACAGGTGTCATGGAACTTAAGAGCCATTGTTTAGAAATTCAGACAAGGTGTCATAGTTGTACTCCTTGATTCTCCTAATTTTTTACTACATGAAAACAGGTGATGACATTTTGCAAGTTTCGCCTCTGGAAAAATTACCCCTGCCCAGTTCGAACACCGCAAGTTAAAGGTCACGGAACACTATTGTTGCGAAAATGCGAAAAGGCATATAACCCAAGTTTCTGTTTGCATATCGTGATAATACTATATTAGCTGATGATGACTATTCAAAAATTTAGTGGATCATTGTTGCTTTCCACTGTTGAGCGGCAACAAAGAAGGAATTAAAAACCCTTTTTTAATGTTTTTAACGTACATTTTCTCACTAAGTAGCAACACCTCAAAATAAATTGTCCTGAAATTTACAGTTTCTGGTCAAACTACGTGATATGAAAATATGTTGGGTCCCAATGCTGTCATGGGTGAAGGTTACTTGAAATTTAAAAATGTCCGAAATTTGCGATTTCTAATGGCAATTATCTCGAATCAGCATCACCGTGGGAAAGATCTGATTGTACCTTAGTGTCGCTGGAAATGTTTACAAAAGTTAGGAAAAGAGAAAACGGTTGGATCTTTTTTTTATTTTCCAGGATTTTTTTTTTACCATGCTGAATTTCACTCCTTTGGGGCCAGTACATCTGAAATCTTTCTGATTGCTTTCTCGGCCCCTTGCAAAATGTTTTTTTTCCCTAGAAGTATTTTTATCCCAACCGATTAATTAATGGCGGGCATTTTTCTATTACGACACATGTAAACATGTATGAATGCAGACGTTTATGAAATGCATTCACCAGCAATTTACAAACATGTTAACATCCTTCAAACTCAAACGTCTACCGTACTTTCTCCTGACACGAATGTACAACGTCTGGAAAAAGTAGATTTGTACATTTTGTCCCACCATGGGTCTTCAATATGCATCTAATAGAATTTTTGTGTTTTAAAAAACTCATTTAAAAACCCTAAGGAAACATGTGTGAGAAGTTTCGAGGACATATATGAAGGATCCCTTGGCCTTCTGCTGCACTTTTATAAACGGTTAGTGTTTCGTCTGAGGAAGATGTTGGATCATTGGAACTGTAACGTTTGCTGTGTCTTTTTACAATAAATTAAGGGTCAGCCAATTTAAACTGAAATGAGACGGTATTTCTATTTTACTCTTTTTTTCAATTTCCTGTATCTTTTATACAAGTTCCTGTTTCCATTTTGAAGCAAATGTTATATTAAACCATTTATTTTAATTGGATAGTCTACTTTCCAGTTCAATCTGACAACAAAATCGAATTGGGAACTTGTAAATTAAATGAAAGACAGAAAAAAAATATGGAAATATTGGGTTTTGGAAAAGCTTCTCATATCAGCCTTCATATTCTGTTTTTCTTCAAATACTTGTATTACTTACTATACAAAAAGATAACTTTGGTATTCAGTCCCTTCCATGCAAAAAAAAAAAAAAATCACTCTGGAAAACGGCACTGATTATATTTTGATAATTACATTTGGATACCATTTTAGCCACTTCGATTACTTTCTAGTCTTTTCATGTAGGTGACTAAAATAATCACACATTCTTTAGAGCTAACAAGGATGTTTGTTTTCATTTCCTATGGTAAAGCAGTCCAAAAATATTACCTTCTTTCGTATACACAAAGTTTGGCATATGCCGGAGTACAAAAATGGCTGCCATTAATTAATTGGAAGGGATAAAATAAAAAATACCCGTTCTCAACTATTCTCGTATAAGAGACATACATATTTCAAAAATAAGGTAAATTTATGGTTAAATGGAAAATACTTGCAGCTTATCTGATCCGAAGAGAAAGAACACACACACGTACACAACAGTAACCATCCGATAGCTTTTTGCAATATTTCGGTATTAATACCGTAGACATGCTGTACAGGAAGAGAGACGCACACACGTCTCTAGAACAAAAAACTAGGACGACAGTAGTGACACGTAGCGGAGGGCGTATCGTTTGGAAAACACTTGACAACTGTACAGCATGTGGGTACTGGATAGGATTGTGGAAGGAAAAGTGTTGAAAATGCAGAGAAAAACGGATTAGATTTACTGAAGGTTACATTTTCGCGCTTAAAAAATGAATAAAGACAGCCTCCCACAGACGGCGTGTTGAGGTGCAGGTCGTACGGGTAAGATGTTATTTATGACAACCAGGAAAGATAGGTCAAAATTGGGGTTGTGAGACTCGGTGTGTAACAAGACTGGGGCATCGGGTTTGTTAGTAGTACAAAAGTGACGATAGTTATTAACACGACTGCTTAGAGGTTTCCCCCACATAAAAGGCATAACAAAATTTACAAGTTAGGATGTATATAACATTAGAGCTGTGACATGTATCTCGGGGTTAAGGTGTATCGGCAATTAGCAGTATTTATATTGAATGTGGGAGAAGAGATTAAAATGGAGCAGATCTTATATATGGATCTCATGTATGAATAGGCGCCGGTTTGGGTTTGTGGCGAGGAAGGTTTTGCACGCACTAAGATGTTTCTAAGATTAGGCGGATGCTGAAAAACTAATCTAGGTTGGTCGATTGTTCTTGACCCAGACATCCACATTGAGAAAAGTTGTGTTCCTTGAGAAGGACCAAGTGAACTTGACGGGAAAGGTGCAGTTGAGGTTTTGCACAAATGTTTCCTGAGCCTCTTGTCCGTGGCTCCAGATAAAGAAAATATCGTGGATATAACCAAGCTAGGTGAAGGATTTGGGAGGTGTGGAGTTGAGGTGTTGGTCTCCACGCGTCCCATGAAAAGGTTGGCGTAGGAAGGGGCCATGCGAGTACCCATGCCTGTGCCTTTGATTTGCAGGAAATTGTGGTTCTGAAATGTGATGTTGTACACAGTGAGGTCAAACTGGGCTAGTTGAAGCAGAAATGGTGTGCGGGGTTTACGAGGACTTCGGCGTGTGTCGAGAAAGTGTTCCAAGGGCAGCGAGGCCATGCGTGTAGGGATTGTTGGTAGAGAGTGACGACACGTCGACTGTAACTAAGATGGTGTCAGGTGGGAGAGGATCAGAGATAGAATGTATAGTTGAGAGGAAGTAGTTGTTATCCTTGCTGTAGGAAGGGAGAGCCTAGACAAAGGTTGGAGATGGTGGTGAACAACCGCATAAGTGAACGCATTACTTTAAGCTAACCAAAAATTCCTACACGCCCGCAGCCAGTTATCAACCTTTATTCCGCAGTTTCCAATACCCGAACCCAAAGCCCTTTCGTACGGCCTTTTCTTCTTATCCTTCCCGGCATTTTGAGCAATTCAAGCTACTTAATGATTTCTTCACCTTTGCTCGTAACTTCAGGAGGCACTACAACGAGCCCACTCACCCCGACGCCTATCAGTCCACTCACCTCTGACACCGAAACATCCCAATCTTCACAAATTTTTTTCTCCCTCTAGTAAAGACCCTCCCTTCTCCCTCCAAACCACCCTGTTGAACTATACATTTACTTACTCTCCAAATAAACACCTAAACCTGACTTCATTGGCACGTTCAAATCACGTCACAACCACACCACTAAAGAACGAAGAGATATCTCCAATTTTCATTCTGATCCATTATTATTCGCTGAGTAGTCATGAATTACTCTGCCTACCAATCCGGAGCCCTGGAATTTTGCGATCATACCTTTTATAGTTTCCTCGAGTAAGATCATACCTAATCCTTCCTTAATAAAACCCGCACCTACATCCAACCACATGGACCGAATGAGGGGTTGTCGCGTTTCACTGTTACTACACTTTGTCCTGAAAATTGCAGAACACCTAAATTTTACCTACTTCCCAAAATCCATATATCTAGTAATCCAAGCAGACCCATCGTTTCCAGTATTGGTAACCCCAGCGAAAGAACCTCCGCCTTCCTTGACCGCCATCTCGAACCGTTTGCCCAGGTTTTCTCTTCCTACATTACGACATCAACCACTTCCTCTCCACAATACATTCTATATCTGACGCTCTCCCCTCTGACACCATCTTAGTTACAGTCGACGTGACGTCACTCTATAACAACATTCCCCACACTCATGGACTCGCTGCCCTTGGAACACTTTCTCGACACACGACGTAGTCCTCGTAAACCAAGAACATCATTACTGCTTCAGCTAGCCCTGTTGGTCCTCACCATGAACAACTTCATCTTTGAGAACCACAATTTCCTGCAAATCAAATTCACAGCCATGGGTACTCGCATGGACCCTTCCTACGTCAACCTTTTCATGGGGCGCCTGGAGACCTAACACCTCAAGTCGACACCTCTCAAATCCGTCACCTAGCTCGGCTATATAGACGATATTTTCTCTTTCTGGACTCACGGACAAGTCTCAGGAAACATTCTTGCAAAACCTCAGGTGCACCTTTCCCGTCAAGTTTGCTTGGTCCTTCTCGAGGGAAGACATAACCTTCCTGAATGTGGACGTCTGGGTCAAGAACAATCGGCATGAGACAGGTGTTCACATCAAACCTACCAAAAGTATGCAGTACCTGTATTTCAACAGCTCCCATCAATACCATACCAAACGCTCTGTTCCATAAGTTCCCGTTGTCCGGGGCTCCCGCATCTGTTCCTCTGACGACCTGTCCAAAATTATTTCAGTGCCCTCTCTTCATCTCTAACTGAGCGGGGATATCCGAAACACCTCATCCGTAAACAACTAGACCGTTCCCGTAATCACCCTAATTCCAACCGACCTGCCCGCGAAGCTTCCTCCGTTCCAAATTTTCTCACCCAGTACCGCCGTAGCCTTCAAGCTCCCCAAAAGCTCCTCAAACTAGCACACCCCATACTCATTGGTTCACCTGGAACTGAAACTATTCACGACGTGTCCCAAAATACTCTATCGCAGACCCCTGAACCTCAACACGATTCTCACCAGAACCGGGCCAATCCTGACCCCTACTCTAAAACCTGGCAAATGCAATAGACCCCGCTGTAGAACTTGTCTGATGTTTGATCCCAGTCTGACCTTCGTAAATCCTATAACTCAAAAGACGTACTCTTCCGACACTCCGGTAGTTGCGTATTTTCCAATCTCATTTATCTAATATGCTGTAACCTACGTTCCGCCTTCTACGTTGGCGAACCCCACACTCCTTTAACAATCCGCACCAGCAACCACCGCTACTCCTCCAAATCACCGCACCTCCCCATATTTCAACACACTTTCTATCACGGCTGCACCTTTGACGAAACCTTTCGAATCAGAATCATGAAAATCCTGATTCCTGACCCACCTGTCACAATTAGAAAGATATGGGAGCAGATGTACATCTATATTCTTTCCAGCAACCGAAAACCCGGCCTCAACTGCCTGTAACTCCCTGTAACGCAGTGTCTTCTCCTTCTTCCTTTCTGTTTTCTTCGTTCCGTCTCCTGTTACACTTCTTATTTTTCCATATTGTTTCATTACTCCCCTTTCCGTTTCATCTTCATTATCATTATTATTATTATTCCCCCTCTGTTTCTTTACCCTTTTATTCCTCCAGGAAGCCCCGAACCTGCTGCAAGTAACCTTCTCACTTTCTTCTCCATTTGATGTTTTCTCCGACCTTTTCTCTCTGTTACTTTCGCGCCTCCATAACCTGGCCACACTGTTACCCAGCAGCATCGGCAAAATGGCGTATTCTTAACCCAAGTCCCACTCCTCTCCGCTCTGTCGATCTTCTCACACCATGCGTAAACGATTTTGCGAAACGTAACCGCATTTCTATTATTAAATATTTATATCTCTTATGCAAGAATAGTTCAGAACAGGTAGATTTTAATTTTTATCCCAACGGATTAAATAATGGTGGCGATTTTTACCCAAAATTTGTGTATACGAAGAATGTAATATTCCTTTAATGATTTACCCTAGGAAAGGAAAACAAACATCCTTGTTAGATCTAAAGTCTGCTTGATAGCTTTAGTCATCTACATGAAAAGACTAGAAAGTAATCGAAGTGGCCAAAATAGTATCCAAATGTAATAATCGAAATAAATTCAATGCCGTTTTTCAGAGTGTTTCTTTGCATGGAAGGGATTGAATACAAAAGTTGTCTTTTCGTACAGTAAGTAATAAAAGTATACTGAAGAGAAACAGAATATGAAGGCAGATATGAGAAGCTTGTTTGCAAAACCCAATATTTCCATTTTGAATTTTTTTTTGTCTCTTTCATTTAATATACATGTTAATATACCTTTTTTTACCATTTTGTATACATAAGATGATAAAAAATGAAGGAAAAAGGAATTTACATGTTCGAATACCAAGACAGGTGTACAGGAAGTTTACCATTCAAAAGAGAAGCGGTTACGTTTCACAAAAGCGTTTTCACATGGTAGGAGAGAAAATGGATACAGCGGATACGAGCGAGACTTTTGGATATAAATTTAAGAAGGAGCCGAGCAACTACGCTGAAAGATTTCAGATCAACTGGACACAAAGCAGTGAAATACAACATGTTAAGAATGCTTTCTCCTTGGGAAATAAAGAAGACCCCATCGTTTTCTCTTTTTCTAACGTTTTTAGACATCTCCAGCTACAATCAGGAACAACCAGATCTTCCCCACAGTGATGCTGATTCGAGATAATGGCCAATAAAAATCGCAAATTTCGGACATCTTTAAATTTCAAGTAGCTTTCGCCCATAACAGAATTGAGAACACACATTTCTATCATATCACACAGTTTAGATTCACCATAAACTTAACATTTCACGAGAATGTATTTTGCCCTGTTGATGTTTAGTTGAGAAAATATACGTTAAAACATAGAAAAAGGGGTTTTAGTTCCTTTCCTGTTGTCACTCAATAATGGAAAGCAACAATGCCCCATTAGATTTTTGAATAGTCATCATCAGCTAATATAGTACTATCATTATATGTAAACACAAACCTGGGATATTGCAGCTTTACAAATCTATAGCATTCTGAAGTATACTTTGTTTACATTTTCACAACAAAAGAGGTCCGTGATCCTGAACTTTATGGGTTCATACTGCACAGGTGAATTTTTTCCAAAGGCACAAACTTGCACAATGTAAATCTCTCATGACCTACTTACATATATAAAAAATGGGATAATAAAAAAATAACACATCTATCATACCATGTCTAAACTTCTAAATAATTGCTTTTAAAATTTCAAAAAAGTTGTTTAAGGTACAAAATTTCAGAATCTTCGGGCAGTTGGATTCGGGCGAAAGGAGAGGTGTTAACGACTATTTAGGGGAAACTGATTGTGTATGTTACGTAAAATGCACAAAATTTTGCCTAAAATGATACTAATTTGAGCACAAATCTGAAGCTTGGAAGTGGGGCGAACCCTCTCCTTGATATATTGCGCAACCGCTGAATCCTATATTGTTACAAAGAGACCACAAAACAAATCTGTTTTCTAATCATAACATTTTTGATACATACGAATAAAAAGAAACCATAGACGAAAACTGAAAGGAAACTGTGTTTATATGAAGATAACAAATAAATACTGTACAATGTTAGGAACAACGCACCTGCGAAGGGGGCTTCTGGTCCTCTAAACACTCCCCGAAGTCAGTTCTTATACTTTCGGATTCCTTCTCTTGTTTTATCTCCACATTGTTTTCTTTCTTCACACCTTCACACCTTTCATTTCCATCGGCGTCAAGTAAACGTTTAATAATTTCTATAGATAAATTAATTTCATCGTAGCTTAATTTCTTTATAAGCTGATCTATGTCGTCCTCGGGATCTGTTCCACTCGAACTGCATGGCTGAAAGGCAAAACAAAGTAGTTAGGAATACTAAAATAAAATATAAACCATCTGATAGAATAGCTCGAAGTTACTGAATCATGATTTAAATAAGCTACACGTGTCCAAGCTTAAGTGATAAGAAGAACATTTTGTTTAGGTTCTATTTAAGGCACCAGGAAACGTACATATCCAAATACTATTACTAACGACTAACCGAATATTTTTACGGCAAATATTTTAATACTTTATTTCATCTGCTAGAATTTCAAAATAATATAGGCTGATCTCGTTCCAAGGTAAAGCAAAATACCTACAGCAAACTTGTGTAATTACGCTGATAAGATGGTAAATATGTACCAGCTAAATCTACATTTTAATGTGATTTTCTACAATACTTTGAAATATATTTTATTACAGGATTTACGGTCGTTACATACTTTTGGAGAACGGAAGCTTATATTTTACAACATTATAACTCGGAATCCTAGTGCTTAAAAATACTCTGAACTTTATTTTTCTCGGCTGTAAAAATCACACATGTTTCAGTAAAATCAAATAATAGCTAAGCAAAGGAAATACGTTTTATTATCAACGTAAAACGTGTAACAGTTTCACCAACTAATTAGAAACCTGGTTTCATCAGACATATTAAATCACATAAACAACACAACATCTAGGGACACAGATATCAGCAGTTCCTGATTAGCACCCCTGCCAGCCAACCCCGTACCGACTGCACAAACTGAATTTATAATTAACAACAACCACTGGTTCCCTCTCTACCCGTTTCTACTACATTTAAGCATGCAATACCAAATTAAGCCTTGTCCTGCAGAAATTAATTTATAAGTGATGTACGAAAATTAAGTAAAAAGAAGGACAGAAAAATAAAAAATAAAGGAACTCTAAACTAAACAGGAAAAAACATTAACTTTTACACCAAGAATAAAATTTATTTTAAAGCTCTTTAATAACTTATTCCAGTGTTCATCAATTTCAAGTCCCGAGTTCCAGTTTTAATTCAGTAAATATACTGATTTTTTTTATATACTCTTCAAGTCACTTCTTTCTCATGTAAATAAAGTATTATTGTTGATGATCGTAAGCTCTGTCAATTCTATATTCGGCATTCGTTTTCATTCGACCCTTTGATACCTTCAGATTTTCCTGTCAAATACTTTCTCTAATAGAAACCTGATGGGTAGTCGAGTCTTCATGTAAATAGTGCTTTCCACACTGTCCGGTTCAGATTGGCGTCAGGGAAAAATCTAATAGCAATCGGGTAGGATTCCTGGTAGATAGTGGAATGTACGCAGTAATCCCCGCGTTCACACTATCGGGTATTCGTCTAGTTTCATTGACAGGATTTCAGTGCTAATGGCTGTGTTTAATTTGTACAAATCTTCCATTGTTTCAAGCAAATCATGTATACGATGGATATTAATAGAAAGAAATAATCTTTATTTTCTACATTGAATTACTTATTTAGTTTTTATATATGTGCAACTAGGTAGTAGATTAGACGAAATACGTAGATAGACTCTCTATCCAAACATCTATCCTGATGATATTCATTGAAAATAGAATGTACATGACGAATTCTCATGTTTTTTCTTTTTAGTTTCAAGTTGTCTCCTCCAAGTATGGTCCTATCCCCCAACAATTTCTGCACATCACAGCCTGTGCGAGAGTGTAAGACAACAAGCCTCATTAACAAACATATTTTGTGTTTTGGAATGTAGCACAAACAACGCAGAAACTGAAAACAAAAATTTATTTGGGTTGTTTCGAGTAAATTTATCGATTTTACAGGAAATTATAATTTTCGAATGGAGTTAATTACGATGTTGACAGGTCGCAAGTGTCGATCAAAAGAGCCCGGCGCCTTAAATCAGGTTAGTAACCACTGCTCTAGGCTGCTCACAACTGTTGCCAGACACTTCACTAACGAAGTACAGTCCGTAGTATCTTTGTTAGTAGCAAAGCAAATCAGATACATAAGAAAAAATTCTTAAAAGAGACGAAACCAAATACTTCACAACATTGAAATAAATTTAAAAAGTGTGTCTGTGCCACTATATATTTGTGCAGAAGTGCTAGAAAGCACCTAGTTTTCGTAGATTTCTCTGTGATAGTAGATCTATTCTTATGTTTCCCTTTCTCTGTTAACTCAAAATGACTTATTTTTTCTTCTTTCTTTTTCTCACCACGTCTGCTTAACAACGTTGCTCCAAAGCATCATATGACAACGATCACACTAATTGGAACACCCTACTACAACGGAAAGAGATGTTCTAACGGGACTTGATAGAACCTGAAGTGATTTTTTCTTGAGTGAATTTTTCATCAGAAAAAAACTGACAGGCAAACCTAATAGGATGCAAGGAGCGTTACAAGTCACAATCTCCTAAATCATCATCCACCATGAAAAGAAATTACGTACTTATACGAGCTCTTAGCATGTTAACTGAACTTACCAACGAATTATCTTCAGACATTATAGGCTGAGGACGAAAATACTCCGCTCCAGACTAAAGATTACTAAATATCAGATGATGAGGATACAGAGAAGTGGCTTGTTTTCTGATATTTGAAAATTATTCGAAACTTGATAAGGAGGTTGAATACTGGATTATAAATTTGGCTCTCCTTGTTTCACCTCGAAAGGTGCGCTTCCTAGAATGCCTTCTCCTCAGTTTCCCTCAAGGTAGAATTCCAATGATTTTTAACTGAACTGGCACTCCTGGGTAAAACAAAAGTTCGTTCATCAAACAAGTATTATCGATTTTTGAGGACATTTAAATGTTGCTAACACTGTAAAGCTAAGGAAAGTTCTAAGTATTTCTCATCTAAGATAGGTCACAGCACATAAATACTAGTAAAATATAACAAAAAAGAACAGAAAATTGGAATTTTCGAGAATTTGACTTAAAGAATACTAATATTAAGATCTCTCATTAAAACATTTCGAGACAACAAGCCAGAAATATTTCATGATTTGTGCCTCAAACAAATTTCTATAGAAGGACCTATTCTTTTGACAAATATCCGTGATTATTTCATGCTAGCGCTAGATAATTCTGTACCTGGGAGCTAGAAGCGCGTAAGTCACTAAACCTTGTTGTCCAGAAAATAGAAAAATATACTTCCTTTCATATAAAAGCTAAATAACAGACTTCCCTACCAACATTATTAACACGTTTATAACAAGAATTGAACAAACATGATTTGAGGCCGTTTTCGATGCTGTACACAATTGTACTTATCACATTATCGCAAAAATTGGACTTACGCGCTTCTAGCTCTCAGGAACAGAATTTATGCTGCTGCCTCTAAGGGAGTATATGCTCTTGTACCCAGCGAACGAGCTGCAATACAAAATATCCAAATGAAGTGGAATCTTTGTGAATCCAATTGACAAAATACTTCAAACGGCATCTCTAGCTGAATAGTTTTTAAAAAGTCTTTATTTTCGCCTTCTTTATTCGTGTTTTAATAAGTGACTACGAGAAAATATTAGAGTCTCTTAAACAGAACAGAGCTCGATTCAACTCAACTGATATGTTTCCCAAGTTAGATTTCGTATCTACACAACACTCACTGCCTGAAGCTCCCTACAGAGTGGCATATATTATTGCTAAGGACAAACAACCACATATTAGTTAGACTTTACTAAAGTCTTGTTACATTCAAAGGGTTGGAATTGTTTTTGGAGAGCAACAGAAGAATCAGATCACTCAAAGACCTCTGTCAAATAACATTATTAGAACAACAATTTAGATATATCTGATATTTTCCCTCAATGAACTGAATTCGGTTCTGGGATTTATTCGCGGGACATCTATGGCTCAGCACGAGATAGGGCAGGGAAAGGATGTAGAAAAAAGTAAGCTAGGGCCTAAGTTGAAGGAACCATTTCGGCATTTTCCTATGTTCCTTACTATGACTGTATCACGACGCTCGGCCGCTGCTTTCGAACCCAAGAGTCTTCCGAATACGAAGCCAGAATTGGCTCAATGTCTATGTTCCTCTTTCTACGTAGCAGAAATCCACAACATCTAAAAATCCTCATCAATAAGCATCCTTACTCCTCCGAATCTCAACTACTTTATCTCATACCGGAACACATTTCACATCACGGTCTCACATTTGGCGGAACTTTTCGTGTCAGAAACTTGAAAATTCTCAATCCTAATTCACTTGCCACAGTTAGGAAGGGGTGGTAGATGCATTCAGAGTTATCCTCTCAGCCAATGCTGAACATGGCCTCCTGTATGTCACTTTCATGCATTCCAATACTTCATTATTTCCGATGCTTGCTTCATCCTTTCTCTTATTCCTTCCGTTTGATAAATTACATATTAATTATTATTACCAATCCGCTGTTTCTTTAACCTCTTTATTCCTCAAAGCATTTTACCAACTCCCGATTACTTTCCTCCCTTCATTCCGTTCACCTCTTTTCCTGTCACTTCAGTGATTTTTCCGCTTTCATGACCTGCTCACGTTGTAACCTAGATGTAAGTTGGCAACAGCTCATCACTTCTCTGCATCTCTCTTTCGTTTCTTGGCGAAATGGCTTGGTCAAAATCAAGTTTTCCTATTCCTGTTTGTATTTCCAATCATATAAGTAACATTTTAAACCTTATTCTATCATAGTAACTGTACAGAGTGTAACAAGACCTCGGGGGTAACTTCGGGGGTGAGTCCAAATATTGAAACAAGAGTAAAAGTGGAAATTCAGCAGCGTTTCAGAGATACATGATGTCGAAAGCGTCGTAAAATAAATTTTAGGGTATAATAGTTTTAAAACACTAACACTAGATATGTGGCTGCATGTTACCATCAAAAACATCAAGCGTGCGCGAACACAAAATGAATATTCCGTAGTTGTGCCAGAGATTTTCCTCAGGAACAAGGAAATTCCCGTAAGTTTTTTGACGGAAGGTTGGAATGAGCAGGAGCTAAACGACTTTCCGTGTGAGTAAATATGGCATACGTCATCACCGGCATCCAAACGGGCAATTATATTCAATCTCTTTGATAAAAAATAAACAAAATCTTCGATTAAAGTAGGCAATTCTTACTCCTGATTGTTATGCACCTTTCCTTTTATCAAAATCGTTCAGCGTATGAAATCTGCTTGAGATATTGCCTTGGCGCAAACGAATTATGGTCTTCTGTTGCACAGACATCCACGCTCATTTTAACCCATTCACGCTTATTCTCTTTGATTCAGAGAATTTCTGGTACTTCCCTACTTCCTTTGCCGAACTTCGGAATATGGATTGTTGGTTCGCGCAGGTTTACTAAAGTCTGTGTCGGTAATATCCCGCCTCAGCTCTAGTGTTCGTGGTTTTAAAACTATGTCGTCCTAATCCCCACACAATCATGTTTGCCACCGATTTCGGCATCCTGTATCTCTGAGAGGCGACGGAATTTCCAATTCGTTCATTAACAATTTGTCCTTGTTTCAATATCAGGACCCACATCCCGAAGTTTTCCCCGATGGCTTGTTACACCCTGTATACAATAATCTTATAATTACTTAAAGACGACGGTGTCTAGCGCAATGATGGTTTTCTGTCGTTGCCTTAACTAATTAACCTCACTGCTTAATTTCTTAGAGCAACGACGGATTGCTCACGCAGATATAGACGGAAGCGATCTGTGTAATGATGGTAATGGTGAAAAATTCTCATCATGAGATGGTGCGATATCAATTAATTACCTCTGAGGGGAGTGGGCAACAGGACACTGTCCTTTTAAACTTCTTAAAGAGCACTGTTAAAAAATGAAGGTGCTTGTAATAAAATATTTTTGTTAATTAAAAGAGTCAATTATGAAATGTTAATACTAATAATAACGGCTTGAGTGTAGTTCGAGCTTCCTTTACGCCAGCAATAAGATTAATACTTGTAACGTAAACTAACCTAACCTGAAGTGAGTAATCTATAAAGAAAGAACCTATTTTGAATCACTGCAAACCAACTTAGTCAATTTGGAATGCTCAAATCACTGCCAGTAGCAAACTAAACTCAATCCAGAATTTCCAGCTTCCCAAGGCGTACATAACGGAAAGGCGTTGAGAACGTCTCTAACTTATGGCTAGGATATAGAACATTTTGCTGTTCTCGTGTACAAGCGCACGGGCAGTGTGAGTGCACGGAAGAAGCTACGGGGTCTTGCTATTCATACTCTTTACTCCGGCAATTTACTACTTGTACTATATGGAGTTGAATGTATTTAAATTGTTACTTTCCTTATTTCAGATAGATCGAATGGAGAATGTGATGCAAAATCAAAAGGTGATATCAGTGAAAAGTTACCATATAAAAGGGTGTTTGCGTGTGTTCTTGCACTCACATCACGCCTTGATTTTACATCTCATTCTGCATTCTAACCCTCCGAAATAATGTAATAACATTTGAAGTAGCGTTTCTTCAAACCCAAAAACAGAAGCATCTAATATAAATAATTAATGTTCATCGCCACACCATCTGAACTCTGTTGAAGGCCTTTAGGCAGCTTTGGCTCAGTCGGGAGAGGTAATGACTGAAGAATTGGTGGAATGAAGAATGTAGGAGAAAACGGAAGAGCTTCAGGAAGACCCACGCACACGGTGTTTGTCCACCACAAAGGCCTCATGATGCGAGGTGGGATGGAACCACACCTCTCGCAAATACCCTCTAATATTGTCATTTGAACGAGTCTCCATCTTCCCAACGGTCTCTTTCCCTTCGGAATATCAACCCCTACCGAATATGAAATACAATATTCATTTTTTTCTGACCGATCTACATAGTTTGCCTATCCTAGCTGTCGTGATCTCATTAGTGTTACAATATCGAGCTAATCGTCTAAGTCTGTGGAGCCTCCTCTGTTCAACTATTCCCGCGTATCATTCTCAGAACTTTATTTTCAAGCACTTAGAACCTATGTTCATATCCTCTAACTTTCGTGACCTTAAAGAATTACCGTTGTAATAACTGTTCCGTATGTATTGAGTTCTAACTTCCTTGATATTAAACGTGAGGTTAGAAGCTGCTGGCGGAAAGGAAACATGCGTTGCTCAATACTAATCTAATTTTTTTAAAGTAAAATCAATGACAGTAGATTTGGATTTATTTTGGTTTTGTTTATCTTAGTATTAGAATAATTTTCGGAAATTGGGCACCATCCGAATCTTTATATATTCTTGGATTTGGATTTGAAAGTCTTCAGTTTATCCAGAAACATCTTCGAAGGAGGAAAATTGGTCTAATGTGGATTAGAACACATAGTTCAGAATAGTAAGACCGTTTCACTACATTAGTCCAGGCAAATTAACCAGTATCTAGCGTGTAGAAGGAAAAAATACTACAAAGCTAATTTCTTCTGGAAAGTATTAAAGGGACCTCCGTGGCCTACCACAGAAAAATCAGCTGAAATTCATTTTCGGGAACATGGAAATCCCTAAAATCCCTGAAACATCCGCCGCCTTTGATTGTTCAAATAAATTTATTTCTTTGAAATAGTATGTCGGTTGTAGAAGGAAACAAATATTTGAAGCCTAGTTTCTTCTGGGAGGTGCTAAGGGGACCTACCTGACCTACCACAAAAGTTAATTCTTAAAATCTGCATGAAATCCCCGTAACGTCCAGCATTTTGGGTTTTGCGAAACAAATTTATTTCTCCTTAACGATTTGTCGTACGGTCATGTGGTTTGTAGCAATCTACTAATACCAGAAAATATAATTTGTATATAATTTTTGCAAATTAGAACTTTTTTGTATATAATTTTTGCAAATTAGAAAGCAATTCTGAACAACTGTATTCATCTATAAATGAAATCATACACAAGACAGAGCTTCAAGTTATTATTCTCCTTTCAAATTGTTCCTCTTATTCTTGCCCCAAATTGTTGTTCTTACTTTAAACGATCCGATGAAAGCCACGCTGCTGCTGTATGACAACTTACCCATTGAGCAGTGCCCGTGACTTTCATCTGGATCCTCGAAACCCGTAATTTGAATTAACAATAACAACTTATTCTTATGTTTTTTATTTTATTTTTAGATGAATATAAGTACTCAGAATTTTGTTTCGAATTTGAGAAAATTGTATACAAAAAAAAATCTTTTAGGTGTAAAAATTCGTGTTGTACTTTCAGAATATTTTCTGGTATCAACGTAGTAGATTGATACAAACAACATGAACGTGCGACAAATCGTTTAAAGGAAACAAATTAGTTTCCGAAACCTTAAGATGGTGGACGTTCAGGGATTTCAGGTAGATTTTAATGGCATTTTTCTGTGGTAGGTCCCCTTAGCACTTCCCAAAGAAAAAGGATTCAAATATCTGTTTCCTTCTACAACTGACATACTATTTCAAAGAAATAGATTTATTTGAACAATCAAAGGTGGCGGATGTTTCAGGGATTTTAGACGTTTCCCAAAGGAAAGTTCAAGGGATTTCTCTGTGGGAGGTCAGGCGGTCTCTTAGCAGTTTAAAAAGAAATCAGGATTGTAGTATTTGCTTTCTCCTTCAATTGGTCTATTACACAAAAGAAATAAATTTGTTTTAAAAATTCAAGATGGCGCATTGAGAGATTTTTGGCACGTTTTTTCTCTGTGGTAGGTCACTCTCCTTAACACTTTTCTGAAGAAATTAGCTTTCTAGTATTGCTTTTCTTATTCAATCGACAAAATATTCTGAAGAAAAACATTTGTTTTGAAAATTCCAAGATGGCGGATGTTTAAGGGATTTTTGACATATACCCCAAGGGGAATTTTCGGTGATTTTTCTGTGGTAGGTCATGGAGGCCCCTTAACACTTTCCAGAAGAATCTAAATTTGTAGTATTGTTTTCCTTTTTCGGACAAAATAATCGCAAGAAATTCATTTGTTTTGAAAATTACAAGATAGCGGACGTTTAAGGTATTTTAGGTGTGTTCTCCAAGAGGGATCTTTTGCGGGAGGTTCCCTTAACACTTTCCCGAAGAAAATAGCTTTTTATATAATCTTGATTATATATTAATTCCGCTGTCTCCGATTGGTTTTTCTTTCCTGCCTACTTTTTTTATTCTGATTGACTCTACACCCATCTCCCTTTTTCACACATGAAACCCTGCATTAGTCGTTTCGCAAAAGTATTGCGGCCTCGCAACAAATTTGTGTATTGTCTTTGACACTGGACGTGAGCCGTCTTGGATTCCTTATCGTGGCAGTTATTACAACACGTCATACTACTAAAGATGGGGAACTAAATCATAACGCATGGTTACTTTTAATATAGTTTTGTACTAATTTACATCAGTGTACTCAAAATGAAGTACTCACTCTTTTTTATTCAATTTTACCTTTTCCACTGCCTGTTCTTGTACTTCATATACACAAAGGATAAAATAAGAATGTTTACGACACACAGACAGATGCACAAAAGCTTCAGCACAAGCAGAAATCGTCGAAAATATGATTATCAAAGACAGAAAAGAGTGGCCGCCACACCGAAAGCTCTTTAACAGAGAACCTAAATCGTCTCGGCGGGAAAATAATTTAAGTAGAAAAAAGAAAACTGAGAAGCTAGGTAGGTAACGCAAGTTGTTAATTATTTTTCTTAAGGCCAGTGGGAAATTCCCGTGCCCTGAAAGGAAAATAAAAAGTATTTACGATAAATTTATACCGTACCGTAAACAGGGGTTACTTGAGCCCATATTTGTTACAATTGTGAAAATAAAATAAAATAAAATAATGAAATAAATAAAATTTGATACTGAGTGGCTATTGGCCTGAAATGCAAATTAATGTTGGTTGATAAAGCAAGAAAATGTAAACTTCCTAGTCCGTCTAAGATTTATATATTAGGCTCAAGTTACCCCAATGCAGTACTTTGTTCCTTTCACAGTGCATGACAAAATGAAGTAATAATTAGGTTCTTTAATAATAGACTTGTCCTTGTACAAAAGAGGCCAAATTTTAGTTGTGATGATACAAAAGTCAGTAGAAAAGTTCTTTCTTTTCTGGTTGCAAACAAAGCCGAGAAAACAAGCGTCAAGTCTAAATTAAACAATGTTGCAGACAACGAAACGACTGAAAGAAACTGGCACTTAAACAAACGCAACACATTTTACATTGGAGTGCAGTATTTTGTCACGTCACAAGTTATTGGGATATTCATCAACATTCTTCTGTGGTATTTCACATGAACCTTTTTTTTTTACTTTAGGCAGCAAATTACAAGACCCTTGAAACTGAATAATAAAGCATAGCCAGCCACGTACCCAGCAATTAGTTCCGAAGACACGGCGAAGCTTTTAGGAATGATGGTGGGTTGGGTCTAAACTGTGTTTGCCTGTATAGAAAATTCATATCATTAGGCCTAAAATGATATTCCTTTTACACACAATTCTGCATTTTATGGGTGTTCGGACCAAACCATAAATACGTCCCTGACCATAACAACCATACATTCTTCTTATAAGAACTTCAATACAATACAAACTGTTTATGCGCCTCTTGAGCCCATGTTAAATCTTAATGCAAGCACAGTCAGTCTGGGCTCAAGTAACCAGCTTTTCATAGGTTCGATTCAGAAGTGGTGTTCAACGAATATTTTAATATAATATATTCTCAACACAAGAAAATGATAAGTTGGGATTTAGTTTGTGGAGGAACACATTACAAACGCACTTATCTGATTTCTAAGGTCAGGAATCCACTGTGCACAGATGAGAGTTATAGTTGGGAGAAATGGAAACAACACACGCTGCCCTGCACTCTGGTGGAGCTTCTGCATCATTAACAACTGCTCCAGTTCAAGGGAATGGTATCATACAAGCAAAATGTCTAACTACGTGACCGCCTTTTGTTGTCCATAGTTGAACTGCGAGCTCATGGGCTTAAGTAGGAACTTAGGGCTCAAGTAGCCCGTATTACGGTACTTAAGTATTCAATTAGCGGAAAATATCGAAAATGTTCCTGGTCTATTTTATCTGTCTCCCCTCCCTCATCAAGAAAGAGTTGGTAAATAATAAAACAAAATGAAGTACGAGTAGAAAACAATATGCAAAACAGTAAGTAAAGGAAATTTAATGATATTTCTTAAGAAAGAAAATTTGGAGAAAAAGCTATCAGGGAAGAAAGGCAAAAGAACAAGCAAATGCGCAGGAAAGTTACATATAGTTAAGACAATGTTCATGATTGAGGGGAGGGAACAAAACAGAGTAAGCTCGTTCATTTATACTGTGGTAAATGATTTAGGATTGAGAATTTTCCGGATACTAACACGGAAGGTTTGTTAAAAAGTACAGATGTGATAAGAAGTGCTTTGCAGTACAGAGAGATGAGTTAATTGTGAATTGAAGGAGTAACGAGAATCCGAATGCTGAGACGTCTCGCTAAAGTGGAACGCGAGACAGAGGATACAGCAGAGGTAAATAAGGTTGGAGAACTGTCACCACGAGTAAGTCTTGTGAGCAATGAATGGTCGAAAATTAGACTGGGATAAAAAAAAAAAAAGAAAACAGGAAGGGTTTTGCAGCAGAACATTTTGAATATAACAAATTGACGAGAAGGACCTCCATTGTTCTAGCTTTGGTCAGAATCGTGTTGACACTGATCTACGATAGACTATTTTACGGCAAGAATAAAGGCTCTGTCGGTTTCAGGGGAAGCAGCCACGATGAGCTGTCCTATTTTGAGAAGTGTCTGGACTACTTGAAGGTTAGTATGGTACAGAGTCAGAAGATTTGAACTCAGGGAGCTTCACAGGAAGTGTGATTCTCGCCACTGTCTGATTATTTACGGAAGACATGACGAGGCTTTCCCCGCCCCGTATAGGCTAAGGAGCTGTTATTGAAATAGTCCTGAAGTATTTACCGACGTAGATGAGTACCGTCATCGGGGGTGAAGTCGTTCACAACTAAATGCTCTGTATTTGCAATCCTAGCATCTGGTTGTTGCGTGCAACTATCCTAATCCCTTCGTACCAATGATACTAAGGTACTACCGTTGTTTCATGTAGCCACGCTCTGGTTGGAGTGCAAAATCACAAAATTTAGTAATGATCTACTTCACCCCTCATGACGGTAGTCTTCAAAGAAAATCATCTCTCACTTCAAACGTTTCGAGAGCTAATGCTGCTCTCATGGTCACAGAAAACAACGCCTAGATGTTTGTTGTAAGAACAATAGAAGGAAGTGAGATAAACTTTAGAAAACGTGCCATGGACTTAGACATGTTAAATACCAGTGTTTTTTCCCTTGTATTCTTAAGCTATGTTTCACGTCCATCTATTCTTCTTACAAAACATCTACGCGCTTTTTCTTTCTGTCATCATGAGAGCAGCATTAGCTCTCGAAACGTTTGAAGTGAGAGATGATTTCATAATTTGAAGACTACTTATCTACCAAATAGCATTCATTGAGTCTTCAGCGCATCATGACTTTCTTATAGTCTTGAAGTAGATTGTCAAAGGAAAAGATGCGTGCGTATGGTATGAGACAGAGAGTATGTATTGTAAAGTGCAAATGGTTAATTTATATCCTGTTGTAGGTTTGCTGTGGAGGTCTGTCTCAAATTGAATTAAATTTATTTTAAGGCCTTTAGGCAACTATGACTCACGGAATTTAAAATCAGCTTGATAATTTTAGTCCTCTGCATGGAAAACAAAACTTAATCAAACTGGTCAAAATGGTATCCAAATATGAATGTTGAAATAGAAACAGTTCCGTTTCTCAGGACTCCTCTTCACTCGTAAGAGATTGAATATCAAAGTTGATTTCTTGTGCACTGTTAACATACCGGTATCAAAGTATCTTGAAGGCTGATTGATATATGCTTTGTTGTTCTTTTATGAATTTTTGAAAATCCAAAAAATCGTATACGTCCAATATCTCTGCTGGAACAAAATATAAAAACCTGATTTCTTCGCACGTTATACATTTATGTCCGAAGTAAACTACGGTAAATATTTGAACTTCGATATTTGAATTTGAAGGGAACTACAAATTTGGTGTGAATAATACTCGGGCTCGCTGTGGTATGGATATTGGAGATTCTTATCTCTGGTGGGAAACCAGATATAAATCTCCTTTTTTACCACGTTGAGCACTCATGTCAGAAGAAACTAAGTCTAATCGGAGACGATAAAATACGCAATGTAATTGTGAATGCGTTTATAATAATCATCTTCAGGGTATAACCGGGGTAGTTGTATCACCGTTGCCAAAGAAAAGGATTAAGGTGGCGGCATCAGAGCTTTAAAAGTACATTTAGGCTAATGTAAAGCCAAGATTTCAAAAAAAAATGTCAGCACTATCTCCGTACATGAAAACGTATTTTAATCGTTGCATGGAATTTCAATATTGCTCCTACAAATTCAAGCCTAGAGAGTTAAAATTTTCAGGAAAGAAAGTTCATAACCAATTCAACAGTTGTCTCTGTGCCGATATTATCTTTTTTTGTTCATTGTTGAAATCACTTTATTCTTGTAATGGATTTAAAAAACCTATAAAAATGAAACTCTTTCATCAATGAACAAGAAAGAAAATTAAAAATTGGCACGGAAAGAACTCTCGAAATAGTTATAAACATCCTTCCTATTGAATTTGTAGTAACGGCATTGAAATTTCGGGCAAAGATAAAAATATATTATGCATATACGGAGATAGAGATATTATGATAACAATTTCCATATAATAATGACCATTGCTTTGGTGGAGGTTAGGAGTTAGGTTCGGTGTTCCTTTAATTGCGCATGCACTTTACTGTTAACAAAATCATAATAATTTTAGGTGGTTAGGAATCAGGTTCGGTATTTTTGTACTGCACACGCGATTCTCTGTTAACTAATAAAATAGTGACCACTGGTTAGACGGAGGTTAGGAGTCAGATTCGGTGTTTTTTATTGCACATGCGATAGGAATCCCAAGAAAAACACGCAGTAGGAGCATGTATGTAAAGGCGGCCTAACATGTTTCTGGTACGTAATGAATGTTAATTTTGGTGGGTATTACGTTATGTCTATTCTTTTATTTGCACCAACTGCTACTAATTCTTTCGTACCATCTCCCAACAGTAACTCTTACCGCCAATTAAGAAAAAAGAGGGGAATCCTGTACTAAAAGCAGTGTTGCAAACACATAACCTGCTTTCATACCGTCGGCAACTTTGATATCACTTCAAGTTTAAGTCTTTATTGAAATCTAATTCACTCCACCAACATAATTTTGCTTCTTCCATATGGCCGAAAATTATCGATCCTACTTGTATTTTTTTTTCATTTTCTGACCCCAGTTGCAATATGTGTAGTAATTATATATCACAGATAATACAACGTTCTAGGCATTGAAAACCAAAGAATGTCTCTTAATTAGTGTTCTGTCAACAAAGAAAATTTCGCTCGTAAATTTTGTCATAAGTAAATTTAAAAAATGGTAACTCTCTACGTGGTAAAATAAACAATAATTGCCTGAGCTACGGGATCAATACTAGCACCAATCACAAAAATTAGCTTATTCTATATCTTAGTCATCAAAGTTGACTCCCGCACAAGATTCACACAGAAAATCGATTCTTTCTTTCGAACTATTGGATAGGAAATTCTAGAAGCCCGCGAAATTTCCTTTTAATGAGACTCGTTCTCTAATCCAGACCCTTCCGGAGGATGAGTGGTAAGCCATTTAATCAATGGGTACCGGTTGAGACACAAAGATTCCGAGCCAACGTTAAACTGTAGGTCTCCTTCTTTTTACATATTCATCCGATGAAATGCAATGGGAAACCACCATCGGTTCACCTGCCCAGGAAATTTCTGGCAGAACACCAATCACCATCATCACACAAAGTTGAGAGAATGGTTGAGAATTGAATATTCGTCAACTTCACCCCATTCTGCGGTACTTATTTCGGTGGCCGGAAACTGGTGCCATACATTATTAACATTAATTCCAGTTAACAGCCATAAGA
>JAGDQP010025820.1:625-17800 GCA_022664845.1 Lepisma saccharinum
TCGCATTTTTATTTCTTTGTGAAGCTTTTATGCTACCTGCCTGTGTCCTCAACATGTAACAACTATTTTTTTTCCTATCATATTTTATCATCTATAGTGATTCAGGAGGAATCTGCCATATTCCATGAGGTGAAAGTATGGGTCATGCTAAGTTTAAAAAAAAGTACAAATTACCATTTAGTCGAATTCTCATTTGTTTGGAAGATAGAGTATTTAACTTGGAAACCAAATCCACTCGTTATAATGATAATCGTCGCACTAGAAAGAAATCATATATAACAAAATGAAATTTAATTTTCCAGAGTTAGTTTGTATCAATATGGTGGATATTGGGAGTTAAAATGTGATGATATCTGATTATTAGGTGTTGCTATTTTCGTATAACATATAGCTTTATCAAGTAACATTGCGCCAGTGCTATACACCTTCCCCTTAAGCCAGCACCATAAAGAAAAATATAAGGACGTGAGATCTGGTGACCTTGGTGGTTAGGAAATGCAACTGGCACGACCGACCCACCGGTTAGGAGAGGTCCGATTCATATGCTGGGTAACTGTTCCGGTAGAATGGAGTGGTGCGCCATGTGTCATATACATTCGACACCATGTACGTACATCTTAAGCAGTTGTGGTAGGTCGTGTTGCAAGAAACGTAGGTATCTTTGGCCAGCAGTAAAACGTTCATGGAGAACATTGGGTTCAAGCGACATGTCATCAAGCATGCTACAACACGTTGACAGAAGATTGTGTGGGTGACCTCTCCGGAATCAAAAGTTTTGTAAATGTAGAAAGGTTAAATTTATCGAATCTGTTCTCTAATGGTATCCAAAAGAGAAAAATCGTATAAGTAATAAAATCGACGTCAAAGGCATGTTGGTGTATAGTGATTTCAATTGGAATGATTAAACGTAGTTTATGCACATTGTCTTGAAGTGACCGGGTGAATTTTAATGGTGTTTTATCTAGTTGCTTGTTTCGGTGCATGTAAATATGTAAAACCGAAAGCTATTTAATAAAGTAGTAGAGTTAAGTGATAGAAAAGCACTGCACTTAATACATTGGACACTGTGCAAAAAGTACCGAATGTCGACTATCGAAGGTTAGAAATAAGTATCTGTATCGAGAAATTCTGGAATCAACCCATCTCTAAAAAATTGTTTATTTTACTTTACATTCAGTACAATACTGTTTCCGGTTTAACCGAATCACCCTTGGTCCCATTAGCTTCGGTTAAACGAAACTCTAGTGTACTTAGGAAGAATCAGTCAATATAAAGTAGAACTAAAATGTTGATTTTGCGAACCCATTAGTGTTAAATATGGTGACTGAGTTTGTTCAGATCTATGAAAATTGTGTTCTGACGTCGAAACATACATTACCAAATTATTTCATAATACCCACGGACTTAAAATGTAAATTTCTTTCTAGCTGGTGACAAGTAGGATTACATTGAGAATATACTCCGTGTATTGAAATATTATGTAAAAGTATCGAACATTTAAAATTACTTAGTGTACCTGTCCGTAGTCTTAGTAATCACAATATCTTTTCTTCTGACGGCTTTTCAGTCATCAGTTTTTGCATATATATTAATAAATTCAGTTCTTCTTGAACATGTTCAATTATTCTTCCTGCGTAGTATATGGATGGTGCCAATTCCACTTTCAGCTGATTTTGAGATATTGGCTTCTCTTAAATCTTAAGTTGGTGTACTGTTTATACTGTCAGTGAACGTGCTGTTGCAACAGTAAAGTAGAAAAAAATTAGAGCTTTTTAAATTTTATTCATCATCTTATGCAAAGCTAAAACGTAGTCTTAGGTTTCCCCTATATTAATGGCGTTTCATTCAGCCTACTAGCTGGTCGCAACAGCGTTATGTCTACTTTGAATGGTAGTGATATTTTCAAACACACTGGTAGACAACTGCGTCATTGTTCAATAGGACTCCCTGACAGAAAACAGGCCAGACGCCAAAAGAAGTGTTAATTCATTAATGCAAGCTCTGTAGTGTAACATGGGTGCAGTGTCATTTTAACTGATTAATTTTCTCGGCGATACCCTGTAAGGATTGTAGACAGGTGCTGTTAAAGAAGCGCAGAGTTAATTGGCAGACGTCAGCACCAAAAGTTTGTACCCAGTCGTAAAATTTCTTCTTTGAATAACTTTGGAATGGATAGACCAGTTTAGTACGGTTTCCTATGGCTCAGAGAACGTGATTTTGTGTAAGTTTAAAAAAGTGTACGTACTCGTATTGGTTAGTCAATTCCCATGTTATTCGAAGAAGAAATTTTACGACTGGGTACAATCTTTCGGTGTTGACTGGTCATGTATTTTACATGCCGTATGCGCTGAACATGTCAACAAATGTGCTATAAGGCACTAACATGTTTTTTTAGGCTCTATACAGAGCCTGTAAGAGTTCCCATTTTCTGTAACTAATGGTAGCCAAACAACTGACAAGCCTAACAATGTGTAATGCTATTCAATCGAAACGGTGCAAAGGAACTCCCCTAACTGCCATTTGAACTGTAATAGACCGTAGTAACAAAACGCTGTTGCCAACTGTAACAAGTCGATTTAAAATAACTTTACTGTTTTTTAAAATTTCGTATTATTTTAAACATAAGCAATAATTTAATTGGTAAACCTTTTATATTATAGGAAACAAGTTGGTGCTTCCAGAATTGAAGCAGAAAAGGATGGTGTGGTAGTTCCATTGACACTTGAAGATTATTGCATAAAAACAAAGGTGAAACCTCCAGAGAATTCAGTAGATATGACAGACTTCTATGATGATGACTATGATTTGGATGATGATGATGACGATGACGACGAGGGCTCTGCTGATGGAGACTATGAAGATGGTGATGACAGTGGAAATGGTGAATCGTGATAGACTCTTACTATTAAAACAAATACTTGCGAAGAAACAAACATAATACAATATCATTCATCATCATCGTGGTGTTCCATTCACTCGTTTTGTGTGCAGTTCAACTATGTACTGTAGTGATCGGTGAGAGTTCAGAACAGGATCCAGTACTAGAAACTAGACACGGCTGTGATTTATTTTCCCCTGTATGTATGCATGTATGAAAGCGTGTGCGTCTATGAATATGTGAACTGTGTTTATGTATGTGTGGATGTGTATTAGCATGAGAGAAAGCGTGTTTGCGGTCCAAAATACTTCCTTTTGCCTTTAATTGTACTTGCAGCTTGCTTTAAGGATAAAGTTGGATCAAGAGAAACAAAACGCCCTTTTTAAGAAGGTACACACTGCGCAAAGTGGCTTGTATAGTAAATTAATTGCCTGTGTTGACAATTTAGGATAACAACCCAGGGATTGGGTACTTAGTAAAGGTATGTTTCATGCTTATTGAGTAGGTAGTATAAGCACTAAATTGGAGACTAAAATGTAATCGTGAAAAAAATTCTTATGTTAAGATTTTGTCTGGAACTTCCTGTTGAAATATATGTCGTTAACGCTTCAAAAAATTCAGTGACAGTGGCATAATAATGTATTAACTACACGGAATATCTAGCACCACTTTTATGGTTAACTACTACCTCCTAAAGCGTGCATGGCGCAATGTAGTTCTTACGCAATTCTTTATTCTTGAATAAGAAGTCGTGTGGCTTAGAACAGTTCATAAGCTTTCGTGCAGTATTAATTCAGTGGTTCATGTCTGACTGTTCAGAGTAGCGAGTTAACATTTCTTTATCCTCTGTGAAATACGTTCAATAAATACGGAGTGAGAAACAGTCGATTTTCTATGGAATTCGAAAAATCTGGATTTCACATACTTTGTGAAACAGTTGCATATGTAAAACACGTGTAATTTTGATGCTCTGATTATTTATCAAACGAAATATTTGAGTTGTTTCGTTCATCTTACACTAGTAAAGCAAGAAAAAATAGATATTAGGTGATGGTAATACCCTAATTAATCTTTCGTCTGTATTGGCATGTTAAAGGTGGTGTTAGGTGCAGCATGAAGCTTTACTGTCTTGTTATCCAGTGTGTTCGGAAAATCACTGTGCATTTGTACGGGAAGAACTTGAAATTTCTGTCGGACTCTTGTATGTGCGGTTGGAACTCCGATTTCGCACTATTGTGCTAACGTAGTGATTTTCATGAGATTACCCAGCTCCGGAAATGTCCAAATAGCTTAATTTCGTTCAATTTCGCGTCTTTCACATCTTTCCGAGTCTCCAGCAATACTTGTTATATGGAAGTTCTCTGTAAACGCGAACTTCATTGAGGTATGGGATAGGAGTTTGCCCAGAAAACTAGCTTTACTGCGTCTGTGTACTTACATCATTAAATACCATGATCAAAGAGAGAAGTGCATTCTCATTGAAAGAAGCATAGGGGTCGCTGACAACTCTCCAACAACAAAAGCAACAATACAGTTGGGTGCAATGTTCTGATTGATCACACCACACTCTCCGATCAGTGTTGCTAATATGCAAAGGCAAGTTTACAGGTACTTTTCGAACACATTGTATTTATTTCCTCTTATTGTTTTGTACATGGTCTCTGTTGAATTTTTGAATATTTGTTCATAATTTCAACTACTTTACCAGATGCCGGGGTAAAAAGATCTCTTATTCTGTAGTCGTGAAAGAACTGGGTGTCATCTAATCAACCTCTTAACAAGCAAGACAATTTCCATGTCCCATTTTACGCTGTTCGCACTGATAGTTTTGTGTAAACGTGTCTTGTCTTTACTCTTCAGGGGGTGGGGGTCTTCATTCTTCAGGTAACTATGTATGTAAAATTTATAATTACATTTTGTCTAAAATTATATTGGGCAATTTTTGCCCGTAGCGTTTGTTTCGCAGAATATAATTAGGATACTACGCACAGTCTGTGTTTGGTGGAGTTGGCTTTAAACATTATGTCTGCTTTTGTGTGTGTGAAATTCGAATCCATCATTATATCAGGTTGATTCATCTTAACGGTAGTATAAAGCGTTCTCGTTATACAGTGGCACGAATGTCGGGTTCCTTTAATATTATTTCCGTCGTCCTGTATATTATGTCAGGTGTTTGTACAGTGGATGGCAAAAGTTTGTAAGTTTTGAAGATGCATCCGTCCGATTTAAATACAACTTCCGTATATTGAGGGTACCACTCAGCTCTGGAATATATGAAAGTTTCATTGAAGTAGGCGGACAGGTTTAAACGAAACTCACAAACTTCTGTTGTTCACCGTACTATGACTGACGTAATTTAAACTTAGCAAATAATTAATTCTTTTGTGTTTTCGTTTGAAGAAAACTGCGTGACTTTTGAAACAAAAATATGTATTGAAAAGTTAACGTAGAAAACTCACGAGGGCTTTCTCTATTTGCATGGTTTCTGACGTAAGAGTATTTTATAAATAAGCTTGTGCAGTCTTGCAATAAATGTCTTGATCTGTATGTCGGATTTCTTGGAATATCGTTCTATTATAATTTTTTGCTTTGAAATGATGGATATAAATGACCTAATGAGATACTTGTTAATCAACAGAACTTTTATACTAAAGAAACATTGAAAAATGTTTCTAATCTCCGATTTACATATAAAATATATGTAAGCCTTAGACTGCATAAACGGGTTTTCCGTTTGTGAATATTTGTAATTTGTCTGTTTATTTAACACTTCAGTTTTGAATATTACTGCCTATGTTACCCTCATAAGGCGAAGACTAGTTGATATGAATGTGCAAAATTCCGCATACATGTCCATTTTCAGTTGCATAATGTATATGAATGTAGTACATGGTAAAATAAATTAACTACTGCTGCATTTGTAACTAACGTATTAGCTTAAGCGATGTACTCCTTGTCGCTAACCAGTACGAAACTCCATCAAATGAGAAGTCTGTGTGTTTATGAGATAAATACACGCTATAATAACATTAAAGAAGTCTTGCAATCACAGATGGAACAGCTGTTCATACCATCCGCTGTCTGTTGCCAATTTTGAGTGTGGGCGACAGGTAACCTGTTAAGTATATAAACTGTGATGCGGAAGAAATCTAACACTTAAAACTGTAGCATGCAGAGCGCTACCCAGTGGCTCTACTGTAATACTTTCCTGACCTTGATCAAAGATAATCGGTAGGGTTCCTATTCACATGTAATTGGAGGAAATTGTGTATAATGTTATTTTAACTTATATAGGGGTAGCTTCTCAATAGGCAGCTGCCGTGACTGGAAATCCCATACAACCTTGTCAAACATAGTTAATCTGTCAGCTTTTCCCTCTTTTTTTTTTAAAAAAAAGAAAAAAGTTTGTAGGCGTTGTGTTCATTTTGACACACTTTCATCTTGATCGAATGTCGTTTCATGCTCTGTCTTTCGATTGTCATCTGTTAAATGATCACAAACATGATAAAAATGAAGGCCCATTGATGACGTAAAACCTAAGGAAAGCACTGAACAACATATTTTTTGTACTACCAGTAAAATAATAGGATGATTAGTGATCCCATTTGATGGCTGCAGTGGGATGTAAAGCATAATATTTAAAAGTTGCAGCATAGCTAAGGTCTATGAATAATCTTAGAGCGAAGAGAAAGATGTCTCCAATAACTGCATTAATTATAACTGAGGAATAAACTGTGGAACGAAGTTTCGAATTTCTGCTATATAACTTCACTCCCAGTATTTTTCACTAAGGGAATAACAGTAATCAAGATTGGTACCCAATTTAAGTAAATACGAACTTTATATGAAGTGTGTAGCGGAGGTGACGTAAACAACGAATCTTACAGATATTTCAACAAATTTATTTTCAAATGAGTGTAGTTGGGAAATTATTTCAGTTGTGTATTGTTTGTGTTTTATTTCTTATAATGGAGGTAATGCAACTATTTTCTTTATTACTGTAAAGAAATTTCTTTATGTACACAAGACATTTTGTAGTTTGAATGCTGGATGATGAAAATGTATTTCAGATAACGTGCTGATTGTATTTTCCTGGAGCTGTCAACACGTAGTCCTAAGTGCTGTGCAAAATCCGAATTGAACTCATCCAATGGGTGTAGCATGCACTGAAATTAGTTTCACCTTCACTGTGGATTTCTTAAGTAACTACCTGTAGGGAAATCGAAATTTGTATGGTTTACTTCATGTTGTAGTAATATGTACTTGATTTCAGTTTTTTCTTGTATAAATATTACTAAATATGAAGTTACTTCGCAAAATCATTATCCATTTCCACATATACAGGAAGTGTGTTGAAGGATAATACAAAGATTTGTGTGTAGTATTCGATTTATGTAAAAAGCAATTAAGAAAAGTAATGAGAACTTTTTTTCTGCAATAGGAGGAGGTGTTATTGAAAGAAAACAAAAATCGTGTAGAATATTTAAACGATTGTTTACACATGCAGTTTTACCGTATGCTGAATGGAAAGTAAATTATTGAAACGTATTTGTTAAAGCTTAAATAGCTGTGGAATATATTAGATATAGATTTACATCTACGATATTAACTTCAAGTTTTCTTTAGCCTGGATTTGTTTAGTATTACGCATTTCAATGTGTCAGGGTTACGGAGTTGTATTTACATTGTGGTTTATATCCAGTGATGAAATATCCTAAGTCACACTGGTAATGATTGAAGTCACTACTGCGGAAAAGGGAGTTTGAAATTGTTAGTCACATACCTTTGATAGCATCGTAAGATATATATATATTTTTTAAAGTAATTTGCTGCTGCAAGTGTAATTGAAGACTGACCTATCTGTTTTAAGTTGTGGTTATTACATTCACACCGAGTTAATTGTTTGAATGGAACACCTTATGTCATCAGTATTTGTCATGAAATCATTCACCTAACTCTGCTTCTCATACGACGGCTAGTGTTTTACCGTAAAGAGAGATTTTGATGTATCCTACGGTTTTTTTTTTCTTGAAAGGTACTCTGATCATACAGGAAGTGGTTGGTTACATTTCACAGCATTCCTGAATGATGATTCAATGAAAGAGGGTTGGTGTGCTGATTTCAGTCATCATTTTGCATCCAGCCATTGTGTAAATATTGTGCTGTTTGTAATTGTATGGTTTCGTTGTGAAGTTTGATATTAATACTATTTGATGTCTCCAATATGCACGGGTGTAGGGGGAAATCATTCAATATGAGTATGTCATATTGCGTGAAACTTGTATCAAGTTGCATGTAAGAAATTAGATTTCATAATTCAGTACTGTAATTTTTTAAAAGCATATGATAAATAGATATTTAAAAAAATGCTGAGTGAAAGCTACTGAATGTTAAAATTGCTACTAAATGTTCCGTGAAAGTTGCAGCTCTTATCTCCAGCAAAACTGGGGAGATGTATAGTAATCAGTTGTATCTAGAGACACTCGCAAGCAAGGAAGCTATTTAAAGAAGAAAAAATCCTGGTAATGGATATAATGACTACTAAAAATGAATAGACACAAGCACAACTTCACTTAACCATTGGCATTTATAAAAAATTTCGAAATAAAATGTTTGAAAACATTAGCATAGAAAGCGAATAAATTTTAAACAATTGATCTGAATTTATTTTACATTAGCTTGAGTTAAATGTAGCATCGATGTAGAAGTGTCATACAATAAAGTCAAAGTAATGACACCTTTCTTTTTTAAATAATTATAAATTCCTTAAAAGATCCTTTTCCTTTTGGTATGTTAATGTTGTGTGCATTTATTATTTTCTGTGTTACCTCGTAACTTAGTGATATCAGATTAATAGCCATTTTTTTTAATTGCTGTAGACTGAATCAGAAATGACTAAATTACTCCTTTCTATTTCTATTATATACAGTGGCTTCGAAGTGTGCGTACAATCTTCAGATATACACAGCCTAGAAACCTCTTTAAGCCGGTCACGCAAAATTTTAACTAATATGGTCGTCTTAAAGAGGGTGTGATTTTTTTGTACTACGAACTCTGTAACGTACTAATTTGCTTACCTAATACAGTAAATACTACTTACGGACATACGTCCTATAAAGATAATGAGCTATACAAATTAAAATACAGCAATCATGGAGTTCATTTCTGTAAGTTCTTACAAATATAGGATAAAGGGGGCGATTTCGGACGGTGTCCGAACATGCTAAGGAAACTGTGTGTTAACCGAAACTCGAAAAGTTCGTTGGGAGCTTATCAATTGATGCATCGTAGTCTCTCGAAGCATGTACGGGCGAGAAGAGAGCGTGGAGGCTGCCAGCAGTTCAGTGGAAAATTCTCTAACTGAAAGAACTACTTAAGTCCAATTTTCGCCAAAACATCACGAATGCAGTTTTGTACAGTATTTGGAAGACTATAATGTTCGCATGATGCTTCTTGCAAACGTGTTAAATAATGTAAAAAATTAAGTCTATTATGTAGTTTGTCCATTTAGTTTCTGTGATAGGAAGTTTTTATTTTTCCCTTCCTCTCTCATCTCGAAAACTTTAGGATTTGTGACTCAGGTACAGAATTTTCAAGATAAATCTGCAGGTAGGAACATGGATCTGTTAAAATCCGATATAACTTCGGGATTATCAATCGGAAGGCATAACAATCGCGACCTTTGTAATATTTGCGAAAGTCTGCGAAAGAGTATTCGACAAGATGCTTGTACATCGGAAGCTATCATGGGCTGTTCCAAACTATTCTGTTCGTATACGACACTCTAAAGCAATGGTTTTCAACCGCCGGTCCACGAAACTAAAATATCGGTCCTTTGCAAATTAACACATTCAATTATTTAGTACTTATTTTGTAGATTTTGGCAGCTCAAAATTGTGATTATAGTTTTAATTTTCTTTCCAAACAACTAGAATCTGCAGAAGTGCAGGCATCTTATGAACGTCAAATAAACCGCTTTAAGTTACTGGCATCTTTCCGGTCCTTGAAAGTTTTTCTGTTTTGCTGGTCCGTGATTATTAATAGGTTGAAAAACACTGCTCTAAAGGGACTATTCTGGTCAGTAGAGAGGGGATGATTCCGGACAATGAATAGCGAAAACATGAATTATAACAGTATGGTGGTAGGATATTAAAACCTGTGCTATTGTTGCTTTACAGGATAGTTGTCATTAAAAGAGAAAACTTGTTACAACTTACACCGACGAGGATCTGCAGAATGCTGTAGCAGCAACCAAAACTGGTTTGCCCCTTCAAGAAACTGCCAATGCTTCGATTAGACATTGGTGGGCAAACAGGAGCAAGAACTTGTAGAGCCATCACGTTAAAAAAAAGTGGAGGAAGGGGGGGGATGAGCAGACTTAATGTGAAAAGCATTGTTTATCAATATGTAACTACAGACAACATTCAACATCCATTTAACACAACAACGCAGCTTACTGGAGCATCTTGGTGTGGTCTCCAATTGAACAACGAACAAGGTAAAATTCTGACTACTACCGGAGTGAAGTGTTAACGAACAAACGAGCTTCTTGTTGTGCCGTGGGGCTATTTATCCTGCCCGCAGTACTTTACAAAAGCATGCAGTAGAGAGAAGTGTTGGCAAAAAAACATACCTGATGTACATGTTTGAGTGAGAATGGTTGGATATATGAAGGTTGTCTTCAGTGGCTACAATTCCTTTTATATGGCCCATCTGTAAATGAGCGGCCTCTAATTTTAATTATGGATGGCTATAGTTATTCTCTCAATGCCTTCAGATTTTATGATGAGCATAACATTTATACAGTTGCGCTTCCTCGTCACATAACGAACCATCTACAACTGCTGGATCGAAGCTGTTTTAAAGGACTGAAAGCTGTATATGACAAGTTTCCAACACGTAGATTAATGGTCTTTCTTTAATGAGGTAGTGGGCGTAGGAATTACTTTGGCCGGGAAAAGGAGTGGTCAGCTTAAATAGGATTCTAGCACATTATTCTCACGGGGATATAATTTCCTTCCAGTAAAAACCGGTTATGACGACGGGTGGTGTTCTGGGGAGTTTCGTTGTCATGTATAGCACTAAGGGAAGTGTGTCGGTTCGAACAAGATTTATATATATATATATACAAGACTTCGTATATGTATTCGTATCCCAATGCTGATAATATCTGCAAAGTAATTCGGCCGTGAAAGGCTGCGTTTGTCCACTGAGTCACACAGAACAACCTTCAAATTTAAAAGCACACTCAGTAATTTCAAGAGTGTAATTGAAGTGCCATTTGAACGTCCCGCACATGGAGTGTGCTTTTCAAGGTTACCATGATGTGTCGTTTGTCCTATGTGACTACTATGATCCTCCCTTCTGTTTTACTCACTTTGTCAAGAAGCCTAACTTGCATTTGTGAAGACAAGTACTGGCCTATATCTGCCAAACTATTTGTTACACGGTAGAGTGACTGCAAATTGTCAGCGCTGTCACGTATATTTAAGTATATAATTTGAGTGATAAATGCCTGTCCGAACCGAAACTGCGGGAGCCGATGCAGTGATTGCCCGAGCTTTCTTTCTCTTGCTCCAAACCTTTAATGCACTCTAGCGGACAAACTCAGCCTTACAGGACGGAATTACTTTGCGGACATAATCAGCATTGGGATACGAATATATGTACGAAGTCTTGCCAAAAATTCCTGTTCGAACCGAAACACTTCCCTTGTAAGACAAAGGAAAGCCAGAAGGTCAATTTAAGGTAAAAGTAAAGATTAAAAGGAAGAATTTACTTACAGCTTATTTGTTCCAGACGAAAACACACGAACAGAATAATTACGATATTTCCAAGATAGTTCGTTGTCAAACTGACAAGGAACTACGTTCGAAATATCGTAATTCTGTTTTCGTCTGGAACAAATAAGCTGTAAGTAAATTCCTTCCTTTTTATCTCTACTTTTACCTTATTGTATCTGTTGTCTCCCTCCTTGTTGATTCTTTACTATCTTATGCCTTTAAGAAGCATCTCCCTGACTTCTGGTTACCTCCACACTTCTTTCGCGATTTGGTGTTTTCTCCGGCTCCTTCAGTTCTTTTCCCACCTCTATAACCTGGCTTTACTTGGTAACCTAGCCGCTCCTTAGCTCTAGTCATCTCTGTCGTCCTACGTGAACACGCCTTCGGAGAAACGTTGCTGTGCTTTTATTATTTTTCTGAAGTTTAAGTACAGCTGTTTTTGATTTGTGATAAGTAAGAATCTTTTCTACCTTATATAGCGTGTTTAAAAATTACACCAACAAACTTCGAGGGATGATAGTACACCAAAAAAAAAAAAAAAAAAAAATATGAAACCTCAGCCAACCGGGTAGAAATTCGGCCGCATTTCGGAGCTACGAGCTGCCGAAAGTGTGGGAAAATGAATTTAAGAGCTGTATATTTCTAACACCACGAGTAATAGAGCTGATACGGCATGGTACACTCAACCAATCATAAAATGACCGCTCTCTTTCAAAAGCTTAAATTACAAAGTAAAATGTTTCCCACTGTAAGAAACGTATTAGGATTAAGCCATTGATCAACAGATACGTTCCTCTACAAAATATACTCAGATTTCTTTATCGTAATCTACGTATTTGTTATTTATTATAATTTTTATTAAAACCTCTGGTTGGTCTAAAAAAAAAAAGCCCTGATATGAATTGTGGTAACGTTGCAAAACATGACGTCACCTTGAAACCAGTAGGTACTATGTCCACTTTCGCAAGTTTGAGAAAAGCCAGTTTTAGAATTTGAAGTTTCATTTAAAGTCTGTATAAATTCATTTTATTTTTAACGTTTCTAGCCACTTGGAAGTCATTTTGTGAGATGATATTTTCAGGGTTGATAATGGCCTTCAGTACTAGGTTTTTGACTGCAGTGTTAACTTCATTTTTCCAGAAAGTGGATTAGTTCCTTGTGGTTCAGAGTGACGATGAGTATCCAAACTAATTATATCAGTTTCTAAAGCTACTAACTTCCCCGGTCTGAGCTTGATACTTAAAGCCAATAAATAAATTTTAAGGAAATCTATTAGCCTCTACTGACAAACATAAATTGAAGAAAGTTATTCTGTCACTATTATTGATCATAAAATAAATTTAATACAGCGATATCAATACGTTCGTAATTAGTAGCGATGGAAGTGTTGCTTATTCGTACTTGGGACGTTAATTTCCTTTTTTAAAACCTTTACCAAATTGTAGGACATGGTTTTCATATTTATAGGATCTAGGAAAATAGCATTCAAAAGAAGATTAGCTCTTAGATACATGAAACAATGGAAGAAACCAAAATGAACTTTATATAATTTTTACTTTCCCTGCATTTGGACAAGAGTTCAGCTCGTAGCCTTTTTCCCATATTATTTCGTGGTCTTGATTGCAGCGTCATGTTCACTCTCTATTCTTTCTTTTTGTTCATGAAGTTGATTCGAACCCTACCTACAGAGGCCAACTTTTTAACTTCATTATTGTTTTTACATAGCTAGCTCACTCACCTATGTCTGTGTTACATGGACGTATCGATATTAAATTATTCTAAAATATGCGTAAAGGAGGATTTATAAACATATTAAAAGCTCCCCCCCCCCCCATTTACCTTCTATTCATGGACCAAACACGGCTATGCATAAGCCATGATATGTCTAAAGGACTGCAAGTGACAGGTTCAAGCTATGGGTTCCTATCTAGCCTCTACGCGTACATATGAGTTGATTAAAAGAAAACAACAACAATGCTTGTTTCCGTGACTATTTTCTTCCTGGACATTGAATGTAGGCATTCAGAACTTACATTAAAATATTCGCTAAGTTTCGAAAATCTCGTGCTGTGGTTATTACATTGGGAGGCGAAAACAGTACACATACACACATGACATCCCTCATTTTCGACCTCTTGTCATCTACGTGAAATCAGTGTTTACAGAGCTACTTTCTAAATAGATGTCAGTTTTTTTTGTGTTAATTTCAACTTTGTAAGTATTTTCATCAATCATAATAGGACAGTATACAATCATAACTAACTAACTCTATGGGTTATGAAACTCGCAAGTTCATCGCCGCAGTAACAAACGTTCGTCATTGGATTCTGTCCTGGGTAACATCAAGCCAGTTTTCATCACGAACACCTACTTCTCCAAGATCTCTTCTAATATTGTCTTCCCAGCGACGTCTCGGTCTTCCTAATGGTCTCTTTCCATCCGGTCTTCCAACGAGGATCGAATATAATTTCGTTTTTCCCCATCCGAGCTACATGGCCTGCCCACCTTAGCCGTCACGATTTCATTTTTACAACACCTGGTGAATCGTACTTAGTACAGTCCGTAGAGTTCTTCATTATGCAGTCTCTTTTATTCTCCAGGCATCTCCTCCCATATATTTTTCTCAAAACCTTATTTTCGAACACACGTAATTTAGGTTCATTTACTAGGGTCGTACTTCAACTGTAGCCGCTGTAAAGTATTACCGGCAGAATAACAGTTAATATTAATTGCGAGGTTAGAAGTTTTTGGACTGAATAGAAACATGTGTTGCCCGATGCTAAGATTTTTATTTCCTCCGTGACCTCGTTTTTGCTTATTACGTACTGGTAAGTATTTAAATTTGTTTACTGTCTCTATGATCTCATCCCTAATTCTTATGTTTTTATTTCCTTCATTCCCTTGTTTCGGCTTGATACCATGTATTTTGTTTTATCTATATTTTTCTGTAGACCTATCTCATCGCCTGCTTCTATCTACTAAGACATCGGTGTTGCTATGTAGTGCATCTACATCATCCGCGTATACGAACAGTTGATTCAAGCCATTTAATCTTACTCTTTTTGTTCTCTTACATTTTTAAAATCCCATATTCTAACGCAAAGTTGAACAGTAGTAGTGATAAGACATCGCCTTGTTTCGATCCGTTGCGAATCTTGAAACTATCTGACATATTATTACCTATCCGTCCTCTGCTTATGGGGTCGCTGAGACACATCTTCACTAGTTGACCCATGGATATTATGATAATGTGGCCTCGTATCCACCTTGAATAAAGAAAACACACAGCTTTCTGAAAAGGCTGAATTCTTTAATAACAAAAATAAAACGTGACAGTTTCGGAAGTATACCACTTCCTTCCCCAGACTACACTCTACAACTGAAATTAGAAAAATTACTAAATCAATAAAGAAAGGAGATGGTAGTTTCTTTCCACCAATCAGGGGTCACTATTAATTAACAGTTCGCTTTTCTTCCCCTAGCGCTGCCCTCCCCCAGGCGAGCGTACCTGCCTTTTGCCTGTCAAATTTGATGAGGCACAAGATCACAAACAACTTTTAAAACTGATAATTGCCGGGAACACCTTCTTGTAAATATCTTTTCACGAAAGTACCTCGCTACAGCGGCTTGAAGAGCTTAAGAATTCAATAAAAATATTTATCAAGTTCGTTACCTTCTCACAAATTAAAATTACGAAGAATACATAAGTAAATAAAAAATAAACGAAATTGACAATTAAATCAAATAAATAAAAGTTATAAATATAAATTAATAAGTAAAATCAACACATAAATAAAAAATTAAAGCTAAGAAACTACTATAAGAATTGCTGGTTAGCGTCCTCATATTACTCTCCTTTCCCTTCTCAGCACTTCCTTTTTCAAAATGTCTTCCCACTCTTCATTAATACTATATCCACTGTTTCAGTTCATAGGCTATACCTCTCTTATCCTTTTCGCTTCTTTCCACTTTCTAATTGCCTACATTCATGCTACACTACTGTTGCCCCTTTCCCAGTTAACTTTATGACCCAATTCACTGACGTGCTTGAAAATATAGTGTGTCTCCTTAATCTGACATCATCCTTATGTTGCTCTAAACGTTCTTGCAGCCTCTTCTTCGTTTCCCCCACATACACCATATCACACATACCACAGGGCAATTCTATATAAACCCCCTTTGTCGCGAGTCCGCTGTCGATCTCATCCTCTTTCTTCTAATGATATCTAGTATCTTCATGTCACCCTTCCTGTATGTCTTAATCCCTTCTCTCTAGAATTCTTCTGATCTCTGTGATCGCCCCAGCACTTTCAATGCCGTGCTATCCTTTCTTCTTCACCTTCCTCTTTCTTGTTTTCTTTCCTTTTCCTCCTACTCCTCTTCCTGTCCTCGTCACTGTAACCATTCCCTTGTAGCTGTTCCCATAGCCTTTCAATGTCTTTCTTTTTTTGATCTTTCTCCATATTTATCATACCAATTCTTCCTTCCATATTCCTAATGAAATTCAGTTTTGTTCCCTCGTCGACGTCACTTCTCTTATGGCAGTATACGCCTGTTGTACATTCCTGGAACCTCGACGTTACAAACTTGCCTTCCCCTGTTCTCGTTATTTTCATATCTAAGAAGTTTAACACACCGTCTTCTTCTAGTTCTCTCTTCAATATAATTCCCTTTTTCTCATCATTCAGCTCTGTAATAAAGTTCTCTAATTGCCTTCTAATGCCTTTCCACACTCCAAAACAAGCACCTATGTACCTACAAAACACCAGTAATTTATCATTACCTTTTGCTAACACTGTTTTCTCCCATGTTCATTACTAAAACTGCTATTACCGGGTTTATGCACGAACCAATCCTTAAGCCATCTTTCATTTTCACTATCCTGCCACTTATCTTGCAGAAACTATTGTTCCACAAAAACCTTAAAGTCTTCTTCATTCTATCCTTGTCCCAGTTCTCAATTTTCCTGTCTTTTATCACACTGTCCACTACTCTCAGAATTTCTTCTTCCTTGAGACTGGGAAACATACTTTTTACGTCCACACTAGACATGACAGTCCTTTCTTTTCTTGCCCTTAAATCCTCGATCAATTTCCTCACGATAGAAGAAGAAGAATTTTTAAGTCTAAGATACAAATTTAAGGTAGCAAAAGGTAAGACAGACAGAAGAATTGGTTTATGGGGCGGAGGAAGCTTTGCAACAGATAGAAGGAAAATTGAAAGAAGTAAGAAAAGTGGTTAAACTAGTGAAGAATGTTCCGAGAATGAATAAATGTAATGTTAGTGAAAACGAAGTACAAGGCTTAAGAATTAAAAACAGGAAAGATGTAGTGGTAGAACAAGCGGACATGGGAGGTGTAGTAGTGGTGATGATGGAAAAAGGGTGGTATAAAGAGAAGCTTAGGCAGTTGAATGATAATACTTAGGAGGACGTAGTAGAAGATAGAGAAGAAGAGAATAAGATAAGAAGGCAAGGAAGAATACCGAAGATGAAAGGTTTTCCCAAAATTCATA
>JAGDQP010025821.1:0-26523 GCA_022664845.1 Lepisma saccharinum
GGAAAGGAAAGGAAAGGAATGATAAAAAGGAGCACAGATTGTCTTTACTGCTGAACTGGAAGAACTACTGCTGCTGACAATAGTGCGCGTTGGGGAAACCCATAGATACACTGGACTTGCGTTGCTTCAAGTATCAACTGGACCGAATGGGAAAGCAAGTTGCAAAGTTTAAATCAAATCTTCCAGATAATGTCCAATTATTGAAAACAAATCACTCTTTGAAACGCAACAAGTTGTAACAGTACTTGCCATCACCAATAGAACTCAGAAGGTGTAGATTTCAGTTTAACAGCCCTGGTACAGAGAACTCGAGTGAAAATTATGTCCATGTAAATCCTATGTACTCAGTGTTTCTACATGATAAATAAATGGCTTCTATGTTTTCTGTTAACTTGTAATGTATAGAACTTACTTAGTCACGTGTGTCAATATCTATAAGGAGTATGGATAAGCAAATTGCAAATAAATGTTATATGTGTCCCTATTGACCCCATGCCACGGTAACGCCAAAAAGAAATAAAAATTGCCAAAATTCAACGGAAAAGAAATCGTAAGGTAAGTACAGGTAAAACCACCAAGTCATGGGTTTTAGCACTCTAGTTTCCAAGAATTTAACCATTTGTAACTGTTACACACAGAAAACTTTTAAAGTAATCCTTGCAGTGCTAGCTTCCTCAACTGAAATTAACTGAGCAATCAGCAATGAGCGTATTTAAGTGCGCTGTTGTATTTACCTACACTTACCTTAGACATATTTCTGCACACATGCCGGATAATTTAAGAAAACTATCTACAATTTAAAACTTCAAAATAAACATATTTTTATTTTCTGTTTAATTCTCTGCTTTATTTTCGACAGGAATATCTGGCAATAGTTGATACTGTCTGAGGATTTGCCTCAAATATTACTCACATTCCCTATGACTAATGTGCATGTTTCTTTTTTCTAATATATGACCTGGTAACAGTATAAATGTTATTAATGAATGCCAGTACTCATTTAAGTATACCAATGATTTTACTGAAACAATTCTTTCTCCTTGAACAATGCGTGATGGTACGTCTAAAAACCTAGAACATTCAGTGAATGTGCTTACAGAATAAGGAGGATGTGCATTGCCTACTTCCTCTTTAAAATATTCCTGCAACCTGCAACGTCTTTGATATAGTGAAATTCTGCAGCAGTAGAAAGTGTACCTATTCCTCAACTTTAAACATATGACGACGGTTCACATAGTTCTAATTGTATTATCAGCGTATATACTTCACATATCTAACAGCACGGAAATCCACTCGAAAATCCAAACGATATATATATATATATATATATATATATATATATATATATATATATACATATATATATATATATACGAAAATCCAGCCAAAGAAGTTTACGAAAGGAAATATTTCCAGAAGAAACATGAAAGATAAACAATAAATATTTTTTAAAAAAATAATGAAGAAAAGCAGGCGAAAGTATCCAACGAGATAAATAATGAGTATAGGCCTATGTTGGCAGATACGAAGAACATCCTTCTGAAAGTTGGATTCAGTGTGATGATTGCAAAGCATGGGCGCACGAAGGATGAACATCTTTAGGATCCTACTTTGGCGATATATGTCACGAATAATGAATGTAAATAAAATATGATGTTCTAGGTGTTATATTTAAAATGGGATAACTATTGTACTGACAATAATCCAATGCTTTCAACAACTGATAGAAAGTAGACAAATTCAAATAATAAAACGCCGAATAACTGTTTTCATGTTACAGTTTTACAAATGGAAACATTTTTTTAAGTACAAGGTATTTTCTCGAATTTAGTTTAGGTTCTGGAAGTGTTTTGTGTAATCATGAAGTATTATTAGCTTTGTCCAACAATGGTGTTCCAACAATGTTAATAAAATGGAACTAATTTAAAATTGCCTCCAGGATGTACCTGTAAGAAGCTAATTTTTTTGATGTTTTATGCTTTTGAAATGGTAATGTCTAATAGAGTGATTCATCCAAATATTAATTTGAAATATTAATTACTTTTTCAGAAATAAAATCAGTTTCTTTATATTATTCGCTTTTCCCGGGTTATCTCTACTCGTTACTTTGCTTTTTTTTAGAGAATGTAAATCTTTAAATTTTGGTTTCATGTTAAGCCGGAATTTTTAGGTTGCCAGATCATTTTTTAAGCAGTGGAGGACAGTAAAGTTAGAGGATAGTTGAGGATATTTTTCCTTCCAATGGAGGACAACTCAGCTAAGATTTGTAGACAACTACTGATGGTTACCTTTCATTTAAAATCCGATAAAGAAACACTGGCGAAGAGAAGAATTTCTTGTTTTCAAATTTAAATCTTTACAGGGCAAGTCAGGTAAAATTTTACATTTTTATTGTATCTTACTATTAAGTAATAAAAATTAATGAAAATTGAAAGTGCTTACTAAATGATGAACCATTTACTTGACATTTCGGTATGGATTATTTTATTAAAGTTAAGAATTTGCATCACAGGAGTACGAATATCTGCAATTGAGAACCGTTTTTTTTTTTCAAAACTAACTTTCTGCGAAAAAAAAAACTTTTCTGATGATGTATGTTCATAATTCAGCTCTCTATATCAGTGACTCTCAGCCTATTTTCGTTCGCGGTACACTATCCTTCGTAGTGCGTTCCCGCGTCACACTAATGTACGAAAAACAGTATGGGAGACTTGATCATTAATATTTTTTGTCTTTAGAAATCAATTCCTTTCCTCTATAAGTTAGATTATATTAATTAGCCAATAACTTCCCTGTAAAATAAGATCTCGCGGCACAATACACCTGTTAAGAACCACTGTACGGCGGTACCAACTTTTGCAGCATTTAACTTTAAGCCCCGTGATTAATACAAAATATGCTTTCTGCAGAATATTAAAAAACAACAACACTGAATTAAGAGATATCCCAAAATAAGTAGGCCTACCATGATGTAATGAGAATCAGAATGTTTTGAAAACATTAGAAGAGGACTGGAAAGTCTACGATTTGAAAGAAAATGTAAGTAAGATTTTAAATAGTAAGTTACCGTTTCAAATTTCAAAGTTCGAGTTATGAAATAGAGCAAAATAAGTCAGACAAAATCAGAATAATCAATTTCAGTGAAGTACACATTGTCAGGATTGTAAACGGCCGTAAATACATTAGACTCTCAATAATCCGGCACTCATATGTGCAAGGAATGGCCAGTTTAGCGAGAGTCTAGTGTATACTAACCAGGGGAGTAAACCTTCAAATATGGATAATGCCAGAATACAGAAACAATCAAACCATGTGAGTAGAAAAAAAAGCCAAGACATTGAAAAATGAGGCATGCTTTATTGTACTAGAAGACACCAGTTTTCCATGAAGATGTGATGAATTTGAATGATAAAAACAGTGCTTCAGTTATTGCTGAAGCGTCAGATGTTGAAGAAGTGCAGTAAAAACGTGGATAAACTAATGGTCGTAAAATACCATAAATAAGAATATGATTTGTTTTTTTTATTTTGATTCTTAATGCTTATTTTCTGTTGAAACTGTGCAAAAGTAATACAACATATAAGAGTGATGCACACAAATACTTATATTCTAAAATAAATAGCTTGTATTGAGGTAAAATGCAGTTTAGTACGAAAATTGTTTCCATATTACAAAAATTAGAACATTATATTAGGTGTAGAAAGCAAGTTTATGCAAATAATAATAATAATTTTAAAGTTTCATACAGCGTATAATTTTCAATTATATTTGAAGCACATGTAACCTCTTGCTAATCTCTAATTATAGTATGAAGTGACAAACAAAGCAAATCTATAACTTCGAAAATCTTCTTGCAAACGAGTTTTTTATTTTCTTTCTCTTAAAAGTTTCACTTTTTCAGAATACACGTTTTGATAAAACGATCCTCAATTTGGAAATTTTTAACCTGGTCAATAGAGAATGGAGGACATTTCAACATATTTAGAAAAGAGAGAGGACAAGTTGAAAAGGGAGGACATGTCCTCCAAAACGAGAACGTCTGGTTAGTGGCGGCGTAAGACAAGCTGGGGCCCGGGGCAACTGAACTTAGGGCCTTTCGCGAAGAGCCACTATTGGTCGTACTTCCCCGTTATTCCGAGGCTCGTGACAAAAGGAGGTCTCGCGGGGGATTACTAGCCAAGACGGAGAACTTCTCGTTCACTCGCTCTTACCTATGCATGAGGATAAATATTGAGATTGTGCAGAGTCATGCATTTCAACCATACGGTTACAACGTAGCGCACAAGTGAGAGTCCTGTAATAGTAATTGCGTCACCGACCACCATCGAGGTGTTTTACTGACTAATTTTAAAAAGCGATTATTCCCTTGTGTCAGTGATTCACGCACAGTGGGACGAAAACTAAAAAACAGGGCAAAATTAATACCGTCTGAACGCTAAGGAAATGTCGGTTGAATCTTTGTCAGGGTCTTACAGGTGTGCTACCTGCTTCACATTCAAGTAGTATATGGAATATAGAATGTTTCATCTTGACGAAAGCGCTAAAAAATAGAAGAAACTGTTCATTTACTTTCTTACGAAATTCAAATAAATTCGAAGACTTTAGGAATCGCAAAATCGAACACTTTAATGTGTTTCAAACTGGTAAAACGAACTCAACAATGCCAATATCTCAATTTCAAAATTTTTGCAGAAGGACGTGTTTGGAAATGGACGCCTGACTTGTACCTTTGTAGTAATATTTCAGGTATGCTGTGCACGTACGCAGGGCCGGATTTATAAGTCTATGCCCCCTAGGCCCATGACTTTCAGCGCCCCGCCCCCTTTTTTTCCTTCCTCCCTCATTCCTCCCGTACCTTTCCTCTTCTCATCTTTACATTATGACAAATTACTCTCCTCCGTTCTCTGGCCATTTCATAATGATGGTAATGAAAAGTTGATAATTATTTAACTCTCTTAATGTGGTTATTTACAAAATGCGGTTCAATAATATTATTAATAATGAAATGATGGCATTAAACACATAGTCCTACAACGAGCAATTTTAATTAAATTACTGTAAGCTACTTGTGGGAGACGTGTTAATTACATTAAAAAAGAAGGTAATACCAATTATTTTTATTCACATAAAAATACGTCTTTCCTAAAAATTAGCAACTTCAAAGTGAAAAAATCTCCAGGAATGGACAAAAGAGACACCACAAAATCATTTGCAACGTTGAATGTCCGGAACATTTATCTTCTGAAGATATAAGGTCAAGTTAAAGAGAAAAATAAAGCCTGTTCCTACTGTCATAAAAGACAGGTTATGATATTTTTTTTTTAATTTTAAAGGTCTTTAGTCATCTTTGGATCACACAGGACTGGGAGGTAGCAGCCGACGGACCCGAAAAGACAAGTTAGAACATGACACTGCTGTTTTCCTCAAACACAAAAATCGAATGTAAATGGCTTCATGTGTATCGAGTGCTTCAACACAAAGTACCTGTTATGTATTGGCAGGGGCGTAGATGACTGCCACGCCCCATATGTAGCATTGGCTAAAATTGATTATTGGTGTTTACAAAGGTAAAAATAGGAATATATAATTTAATATACTAGATGATGTATGTATATTATAAATAATGAATGTTTTACTATTTCTAATGTAAATTAACCTAACTTTAAATTACACGAAGTTAATTATGCACGAGGGGGTCTCCCGGGCCAAAGGTGACGGTGTTTGGCGCTACCCCTATATGGTCCTCAATGTTTTTGCTAAATATTATCTTCGTCCTATGTTTTAAATAACGATTTCTGTTTTCCTTTTAAAGTTCACCCCTAGGCTCGGGCCTTGTGGGCCTATTTGGTAAATTCGGCCCTGCGCGGCCGCGTACGACTAGGAAAATACCCAATTTGTAATTTTTATAATATCAGACAAGTTACGCATTAGTAAATTGTAGAAAATTTTTCAATTTATTCACAAGACCTCAAGGCTAATCAGAAGTGCAATCACCACTTCTGAAAGATTTATATTGCATTTTTGGAGGTAAGAAATAACTTGATCTTCTGCACCTTAATGCCTCTGATGAGTCCAATCCATCACTCTTGCACACCAGCTCCCACTCCACCCCATTCCACTACTTCGTTACTACTGTTAACCAGTCCTTCACTTCTCCGCTATCATTCATTGACAAAAGGTGTGGATTCTATACGTATGATCGCCAAGTATTTACGCGCGCAACGCGTTTTCTCACGTTTGGGAAGGATTTACGCAGAAGGTTGCAGCTAGTGGCAGCTAAATATTGGATTCCCTGAAAATATTTATCCTAAACTTTATCTTAACGAAAAATCAGAGCTTGGCCTTTTTTGTACGTCTCGATTGATTTTGAAAAATCATCCAAAATTTGCTCTTCGATGTACAATGTAGGGGATACGGGGTACAATTGAACTGGGGAAACCTTAGAACAGTGGAGATAACTTTTAATTTATGAAACGAAATTTCTTTTGTCCAACAGTTATAAACTGCAAACATCATGCCACACAGCTGTCATTTGTGTTTCGCCATTTGTGTGCGTTACCTGGCGAAGTATGGCACTTGATGCCATTTGTGGGTACCAAAGTAAAAAGTCATCTCAGAGATTGTAAGCTTTTGGAGAGAAGATAAGTGTAGCATATCTTTCCATGTTACTTACGAAGTAGCTACACTCCTTCACGCATTAAACTGTCCTTGTTGCTTTCTGATAACCCTTCTCCTTCTTCCGTAATAACAAAATGTGCGTAATTTGACGTACTGTGGAAACTTTGAACAAAAAGAGTGGGGTAGATTTGAACAAGGTACCAGCTTATATCCATACAGCTAAAACTTACTGTTGAGAAGAAAAATTAGTTTGCAACATGTTGACAGTGTAAAAGCATTTCAATTAGGCTATGGGTAACATTTTAAACAAGATTTGTACGAGTTCAGTTTATGCAAGCCTAATGGTTATGCAATCCTCATAACATCAATAAAGAAATAACCAAGCAAGTAAGTTCAACGTATATTAACAACTGCGTAGTTTATATTCCTTTTATGACTAGTAAAACATTAGTTTACTTTCTTCTGCTTCCGTATTTGTATTTAGAAGCATTTACTAAGAAATTAAATGATCTTGTAATAAAATAAAGGATGTGTTCAAAACTGCCCCAGCCATGTTCAAAGCTACCCCAGCCTTGTCCAAATCTACCCCCTAGGGGGCACCTTTGAACGTTAGCTTCCCATCTCCTGTCCTTGCTTTAAGGTGACAATGAAGCACGTAACTTCTTCGGCGAGCTGTATATGTTCCCATACATATGTTATGTATCTCTCTGAATAAATCCTCTGTGTGTGAGGAAGCAAAATTAAATTTGCCCAACAACGTCTTCAAAGGTGCCGATACTGCGTCTGTTAACCCTGGTTTAGGCACTACAAGCCTTGAAAATAAACAGGTATGTAGACACTAAAACATTCAAAAGAGACAAACAGACACTGAAAATTTCAAATACATGCATTGTAAGTTACAAACAAAGAGTGAAAACTTTAATCAGAATTGATGATGAAAAACTTTGGCAAGTAATTTTTCACAAAATAGACATCTTGAATCCCACTTTAGTGAACATACAGCATATACACCTGCAGAAAAACGTCTTCAATAAATAAATTCAGTTAAATTCAAAATTAACAACAACGAAAGGGAAATTATTGTAATATTAACTAAATTCTACTAAATTACGAATATGTAAAAGAAAATATATAAATATTTACGTTTCCAATTTCCAGCATGCGAATATACCGTCATCATGCAACGAATCATTGGTATTATTTCACACGTTATTATTGTTAATAAAGGAGTTCCTTTGTTGACCTAAATAATTCACATTGTATACCTTTAGCTTTGGATATTTATTTTTTCAGTATAAACTACAACGCTGCTAATCCAAAGGTGACTCTGGAGTATTACAGTTCCATGATGCTCGAAACTCATACGATATATACTCGAAGCTCAAACTGCCTCAGTACATTAGTGTCTATAAAGAACGATTTCAGGTACAAACAAAAATTCGTAAAGTTAGACAACGTAATCTTTGTTTTAGATATCGACACAGCACTGTTACTTGCCGATGATAGCATGTGATTGTAAATGTCCAGAATTTACACAACAGAAAGAAATCAGCAAAATCATAGACCAAGAAAATATTCCACACAAGGAAACAAGAACAACAACAAAAAAATCAACACCCAAATAATCAGAAGAACTAAACAATAATTGATATGCACAACCAGCGGCAACTTACAACACGTACAGAAGATGACCCAAAACACTTAATACAAATCAAACAATAATAGAAACGTAACCATAACAAGAACAATAATAGTGATCTAATTACAAACCGAATCCCAAAGGTAAAATGTGCCCACAATAAAAGAATCACCAAATCAACAAATCAATGTGCTACCGACAGTAATCATGTTCAGAAGCCTAGGACAGCAAGGTTGAAACCCTCTGATTGTCATTTATCAGTACAAGGATCATTCTTTCAGAATAAGATAATTAATGAGACTCACTTCCCAGAATCAACTGATAACGACAGAGAAAAAAGGTGCAGTCAGGAGACACAGAATACATTAACTGAAAATAAAAAAACAATCGTATAAAAAATACACAAGCTACCATTTCATATTATCTAGGAGAAACTGGGAACAAGCATGAAATAGTGGTATACATTATCAAAAGTCTTTCTAAAGTAATTGACACTAAAGTTCGTATTAAATCAACCAGCTAGGCGTCAGTGAACAACTCATCGAACAATACCCAGCAATACTAGTAAGAATAAAAACAGACTTGAATTAATATGTAAGTCAGTCATTTCCAACTAGACGCTCCGTGACGTCATATTTTGCTCTTCTCGTTTTCAGTAGTTTCCCTACATGATTGGTATATTAGCTAGTAGTCATATTTTCGCTTGTAAATGTTGTATAATATAAACAAAAACGAAATCACCAAATGTGTTTGTTTACCCCAGCTAACTTCTTTTAGATTAACTGCGAGCACTAGCCACAGTAGTCAAATAGTTACAGTTGCTGACTTGGGAAAATGTAGAAAAGAGGGACACGGGTTCGAGGCTCGTTTATGTCAGAAGGTGATGCCTGCACCACCTTCGATCGGGGGATTGGCATCTAGCTTCTCACTCCTTCTCCACGAAAATAGAAAAATGGTAGACGCGACGACCTGTAACCTTAAGGCAATGTAAAAGTGAGAAATTAAAATTCTGAAAAGTTCCGAGCTCCCAGCTTTTCGGTAATAATGTCTTTAACTTTTTTTCTAAAATCATGCATCCTGCTGCAAGCAAAGGCCACCCAGTTATTTTTCGTGTAACGTCACTTACGTTTGTTCCATTGGAATCAGTGTTTTCTCCTCCCTTGAATTGGTTGTAGAATCACCCTTATGGCTATTTAAGAAATTACATTTGTAGTTATCACAATGGAATATATTGCAAGCGCGGCGAGAATTAAAAATAAAAAGAATCTAACATTCAATAGATAAGATAATCTGATAAGAAAGAACTGAAGTTTAAAAGATAAGAAATACGTGTGTGTATATATAAGATAACATTCAGCAAGATAATCTGATAAGAAAGAGTTAAACATTGAAAGTATTGAAATAGTGCAAATGGGTTACTTCGGGAATGTTACGTCATCATACGAGGTTTTCCGAGCACCCGAACAAAATGTATATAAGCAGGTCCCGAGCTCAGAACTCCTCGGGTTACGGCCCGAACCACACCTAGCTCTCTCGTTTGGTGTGCCTTTTCTTCGGACAGCAGTCCGCAAATAAATCCTATTATCATTGATATTCTCATACTTTTAATGCTTAATTGCCACATTTCTTTTCCAACTGTTTAATCAATCTTCTTCCATTACTTATTCTCCAACTCCAGCCCATTTTCAGCCAGGCAGGAAGGAGTTCCGTTTTGACCTATTCCAGGTGTTGGCTTGTCTTCAGCTTGGCGGGTAAACACCATAACGAATCTTGGCTCGTCTTCAGGCGGGTAGAGGTTTACAACATTTCTGGTTCCAGCTGGGCAGGCGGAATCCTCAACCTATCCTTAAACGTCGGCCAGTCTTTTACTTAGGCAGGTAGACGTATCCCTGGCCACAACTCGTTTTCAGCTAGGCAGGTATTGGTCCTCAACCTTCCTTAGTATGGTGCTCGTCTTCAGCCAGGCAGGCGTACACTACTCATTCTTTCTTTTAGTTTCATTTCCGTTTGTCTTCTTATGTTACTAATAGAGAATTGCCTTACAGTATTTCCACAGCGGATGAATCCCACATCCAGAAGACCGTGGCAGCAGCAGTGAGATCTTGTATATCTGTATCTATTTCTCTTGGGCTATCTAGCGGACCATTACATAGCCCAGCTAAGAGGCTCGAAAACACAGCGGATTGATTCATAATGGATAGTGATGAAGATCATATACGCCCAGAGAGACCGTCTAACCCAGGAGAACAAGTAGAATGTAATCCCCAGAGAATCAGAAAGCGGAAAGAAGCAAAAATGACTAAAACAACGGAACAAGGAGCAGCAGGCACAGTAACTGAGCCAGCACGAGGGAAAGAGGATGAGTCAGTCTTACTTTACTAATGCAGATGACAAATGGAAACTTCAGCAAGCAAGATCGCAGCTTAAATTAAAACTTCAGTAAGCAAGACCAGAAGTTTAGCAGTATGATGCAAGACTTCGGCGATTGGAAAACAGGCCTGGGCCAGACATTTCTCCTCATGAAGGAAGATCAGAAACAAATATTTGACAAATTGAAAACCAGGACAGATGTAGTGGAAAAAAAGAAACTCGATACCTATATTGAACAAACTAATGAACAGTTTTCAATAACAGAAAGCAACACGGAAAGATCAGAAGAGAGAATAACTACCATAGAAATAGTAGTAGTCTTGTCTAAAATCTGCAATAGAAGTAGACCTAGAAACGAAAGCCAGCAGAGGAAAAATATGGAAACAGAGCTGAGGGGAAGAGTAGAAGAAGAAGTCAAAAGAAGAATATCATATCAAGCAAATGCATCGAATGGATGACCAGAGAGAAACAATTCCAAAGACCTTCTACCCTTCAGAGGAAAAAGATAGCATAACTGAGATGCCTAAAAGAGACCGACCCCAGACTTTTGTACAAAAATTAGTACAAGACTTGGAGAAGAGGAAATCAACTCGCGAAATTAAGATAGAAGACTACAACCACGTGCCCAAATGGAAAAGGAATATTCAGGAAGCATGTTCAACAAAATACCTTGAAGAACTTACGCATTTCTTCAAAACCATTGAGCGCGAGAGGAAGACTATAGATATATACTCAACCGAGCTATGACTGGAAGTGCCGAAGGATGGTTCAATTTGGTAAGAGGACAAATTAGCTGTTATCAAGACTCTTTGTTACAAGATTATCCAGAAGTATGCAGATCGAAAAAGTATTGAAAGAAGGAAGAAGAGGGTATGCCAAGAAAAAAAAACGGACTGGACTAGTATAAAGAGCATGGAACAAGAAGCAACTAATTTTATAACTAGGCTAACCAAAATTGACCGTGATATCAAGGATGAAAAACTATTTCAGGAAACAATGGGTATCCTTCCGTACGATTTACTGAAGCTATTAAGTAGTACGAATATTAGCAACACAATACACCGAAGAATTACTAGAATTCATTCAGAAAAAAAGATAGCTTTTGAGGAAGAAACGGGAATGGATTCAGGAAGATCGAAAATCAAACTACCGAAAGGAATAATCGTAACGGAAACAATCAAGATAATTCCCACAACCAGGACCAGAACACGCAGAAACCTGATGGTCAGAGGAATAGGAAAGAGTATGGCTGAAGTCAAAACAGAACCAAAAACTGGGACAAAAGGGATGTTACCTATCACAAGAAGGAGGACAACAAAGAACATTCATGGAAAGGTACCAACATAATCAAGCAAACTTATGTTTAGAGACTAATCACGAAAATACATCTTCAGTGGCCATAGAAGACAAGAACCGTAGATTAGAAGGAACACTTTACAGTCACTGCAGAAGTAGGAATCAAAGTCCCATACGAAACAAGGGAAAACAAACAGTGGACAAACAGGAGGGTGGTCGGACCGAGCATAGCGCATTCACAGCCTTCGAATACGTTAAAGCTATAGGACCGGGAGGTAAATTACCCTTGACAGTTGTAGAAATCAAGAGATACCAACTATCGCATTATGTGATTCCGGAGCAACTTGTTCCTTAATGAAGAAATCCTTCTTCGATGAATTCAAAATCGAATCCTGAAGCTAAATTAAAGAAATTGGTGTGGAAAGAATCAGTTTAAAGTCAATCGACGGAGGTGAAATAAAAAATAAAGGCAGATATGTGTTAATGTGCAGTTGACAAATGAAGAAGAAGTGGATGTAAACATGCTGGTAATTAAAAGATATTACTACGACATCATCTTGGGATATAATTTTCTAAGCACTCTGCGAAGTATTAAGGTCGATTTTGTAAATCACCAGATAATTATGACCAACAAGGCAGGAAAGTTTAAATGTCAACAACCACCTAGAAACGTGGAAGTTGAATCTCAAGTATAACCAGAACCTGAAGTTTCACTCATTACCCCGGAGGAACATGAAGATGTCCCAAACATCTACGAAGCCTTTGAAGATGATCATGACTAAACAAAGTATAAAACATCAACATAAGAGCCCTTGTCCCTATTGGCAAAAAATTGAGACAGTCGATGTTCACAAGCCTCTCTTGACGCGAATTTTGCACCAGCAAACGTGTTCGCCATGGACAGGAACAGATGGTAATCACTCGGTGCCAGGTCCGGACTATAAGGTGGATGCACACAATGCCTCTCCTATTGGCCAAAGCTGGCCGCTTCTGGGCGATTGCTGCCTTCAGACGGTCCAGTTGTTGACAGTATAGTACCGAGCTAAGGGTTTGGCCGTAGAGGAGCAACTCATAGTAGATAATTCCCTGCCAATCCCACCAAACACACAGCAAAACCTTCCTGGCCGTCAATCCTGGCTTGGGCACCGTTTGCGCCGGCGCACCGCGCTTCGACCACGACCGTTTTCGCGTGACGTTGTCGTAAGTGATCCACTTTTCATCACCAGTCACCAACCGCTTCAGAAATGGGTCGCTTTTGTTGCGATTCAGCAGCGATTCGCAGATGGAAATTCGGTCCATGAGGTTTTTTTGCGTTAACTCGTGTGGCACCCATACATCAAGCTTCTTTTTGTATCCAGCCTTATGCAAATGGCTCCACACGGTTTTTTGTGCAATGTTTAGCTCTTGGGCAATCGAAAGAGTGCTTACATGACGGTCGGACGCGACAATGTTCATGATTTTATCGACATTTTCGACACTTGGCCTTCCAGTGCGTGGTACATCTTTGACGTCAAAATTACCGGCACGGAATCGACGAAAACAAAATTGTGCGTGATTGGCTGTTACAGTATCAGGACCATAAACACTATTCACATTTGCAGCCGCCTGGCTTGCGTTTTCGCCTTTATCGAAGAAAAACTGTAAAATATAGCGTATTTTCTCTTTGCTAGTGTCCATTTTGACGCGCGCTCACACAACACTGAGTCAACTCATCACAACTATCTGAACAGTGTTTGTAGTACGCAATCTCATCGTTTGAACGCCATCTCGTTGAACCCGATCGGACTTATACAACGGGAGATACAGATCACTGAAATCATCTATTGGCAAAATAATGGATTACTTTTTACTACACCAGATATTTACGAATATGTTTATTTGCAAGAATTTAGACATAGAAAAAAACAGTCCGCGCAGCGATAACAACCGTATAAAATCGGAGTTTAGTACTTAAAATTTTATCAATTGTGGTTTAGACTGGAAGTGCGCGATGGCGATTAACTTTCTCCTCTGCTTCCTGGCTTCATATATTTTCATCAAATTTTTAATGGCTTCCATCAATCCAGTATTGCTTTAAGATAGATATTTTCATAATAAGTATCATTGAAGGTTAAGAAAATGCTAACAGAACTTTAGACTTTTAAGTACCAAGGAAATTTGCCGACCGGGTAGCGGTGCGGTCTAAGACGTTAGGCCAACGACTCGAAGGTCCCGGGTCCGAGTCCCGGCAGGGGCATGGGTGTCTTTTAACTCTAACGCAACAGATAATCGTGACGAGCAGAAGTCTACTATACTGACCCATATAAAAACAAAGTTTATCAAAGTTTTTACCAAGGAAATTTCTGGGTACAAGTTTGAAATTATGCTTGGAATATTAATACATATTAAAATACCGAGCATATGAATCAAATCCTTGGGAGTTGTTTTCTGTTCAGCTGCACTCACAATTGAATGATCAAGAAAGAATTAAAAGAAAAAAGCGCTAAAGCCTCTAGTTAAATATCGATAGTGGAATTGGGGTGCTTTGATCCTCTCCATCACCACTTCTATATGACAAATTCTATCACCCAATCAAAAGCCTGTTTGTGAACTGAAACCAGATTTGTGATGGTTTGTTGGAAATTACAACTTGTTGAAACGGACGGAAGTAACACACACTCGTCGGTATGCAAATTGATGCTGAAAGATGACAAGGGAACTACATCAGTTGATCAGTTAATATTTATATATAATATTTTCTTGTCACTAGGTTTTACTCTGTAATGAGCGAAAACGACATCCATAAATCCAACCTTTTTGAAAATTTTGAATAGGAATTTTTAGGAATCTCGATTTCTGCCTATTTGCACATGGCAAGGCAAACATCTCAAGGCACTTGTCGTGTTGATGAAACCTCTGCGTGAATCTGCCCCAACTTTGGGTAATGACAATAGCTGAAAGGTTGCACTTGATGGGGGTATGGGTATCATGACCACCATCTTGGATTCAGCTCGAGAACTTGAAATGCGAAGAGGATCATGTGACATATCGTTTTAGGCTAGCTTGTTCCCAGAAATTCAAATATGAAAACACTTGTCACGTATATTTATTTGTTTAGGAGATAGAGATTCTGAAATTTGGAATTTGGCGTTTTACAACATGTGCTTAATTTGGCGGACGCAGAAAATCAGTAGTTGCTTTTTTTTCTTCAAACCTCTACAGCTCTGTTAAACAATATATTGAACGAACATATAACACCAACATGAGTACAAGCTTTTATTATTTTATGAATATTTTTACTGACTCTACAACCATATCTATTATCGAATGATTAATTTCAGAGTCCGCATCTTCTTAACAAATAAACATAGGTGACAAATATCTTCATATTTGAATTCCTGGAAACAAGCTAGCCTAAAACGATACATCACATGATCCTCTTCGTATTTGAAGTTCTCGAGATGAATTCAAGACGGCAGTCATGATACTCAGTTTCTGGTATTATCCAAAGGTTGGATCAGATTCCCGCAGAGGTTTCAACACGCTAAGCGTCTTGAGATGTTTGCTTTGCCATGTGAAAATAAGCAGAATTCGAGATTTCTAAAAATTTCTATTCAAAATTTTCAAAAAGGTTGGGTTTATGGATGCCATTTTCGCCCATTACAGAGTAAAACCTAGTGACAAGAAAGTATTTTGTGTAAATATCAACTGATCAGGTGACGTGGTTCCTTTGTAAGACGCAAAACAGTACCAAATCGCCTATTTTGAATTATTGAGGAGAAATCACATGATATAACTTTTTTTTTTATGATTTTCATTTATTTTCTGTGGATTTTACAGAAAGCTTTTGGTAGTTGCATTGCTTTTTAATGTCCTAAACAAGCTGATGGGCTTCTACATATAGGACCTACAGTTATTTTAATAAAGTAGACTGCGAACAATGCAGACAGGAAATGAAGGTGCTAACTTCTCGATCAACTGGTGATCTAGGTAGCTTTTTGATAAGCCCAATAAATGTCAAAAGTATGACGCCTTTTGGTGAGCTTTCTTCCCGGGACAAGTGGAGAAGCTAGGGGACGGACCGGACTTTAAACTACAAACCATCTCAACATTCGCCTGGTGAAAGGGAAAGAAAAAGTGGAAGATCCCAGTCAGGATGACTGAGAGCCAAACTCAAACCTACTTGCTTTCCAGTACCGTTTGGAAGTACGGAACCATATCCACTGGACCATTTGGGCTGATTTATTTTGAGTTCAGCTATTTAAAGTTGTAGTCCTACGAGTTGTAGCGGTATTTCAGCTACTAACTCAGTAGCTATTATCCTCGCCTTCCAGCCGAGGAATTCCGGGCTCGATTCTCGATCGGGAGTACGCTGGTTCCAACTTTAAACACTAGGTTTAGTCTTCATGATGTTAGCATAATACAAATTCCACGAAAGAAACCAAAGCCACCTGGGACATTCTGTTACAGCCTACCTCCGGGAAGAACACTTATCAGTATTTTAATAATAATAATGATGATGCTAATTGGCAATGTAGCTTACATTAAGGGCCAGACGGACAGCTATGCTCTAAAAATCCATAAAATCGGAGACATGATGTTCCTCGGCAAATGCACGTCGGGGAGCGGAGAATTGAAAATAGGCGCCAGGATTTTTTGATAAACACTATCTGGTTACTCATCAGGTAAAATCGAGGAGAATTCTGGAAAACCTCAATCCGTATGGCCAGCAGCAGGATGAGAACCTGCAGTGTAGATCCCCAGTGTAGATCCGAAGTCCGCGATCGTACTAATTGGTCCACAGGGAAAACATAAGACTTTAGTGTTGAAATCTAGAGATTTACAGAGAATACGAGTTTAAAACGTTGGAGGAAGGTGGTTAATGTCGGAGAACTAGTGAGTTTGTTTGTTAGTTGGTAACATTGGAGGAAGGTGGTTGATTTCGTAGATTTAACGAGTTTGTTTGTTAGTTGGTAACATTGAAGGAAGATACAGTAGTTGATTTCGTAGTACTATCGAGTTTGTTTTTTGGTTGGTAATCTTGGAGGAAGGGTGTTGATTTCGTGCAACCAGCGAGTTTGTTTGTTGTTTGACAACATTGGAGGATGCTGGTTGATTTCCTAGAACTAACGAGTTTGTTTGTTAGTTGGTAACATTGAAGGGAAGTGATTTATTTCGTATAACTAGCGAGTTTGTTTTTAGTTGGTAACATTGGAGGAAGGTGGTTTGATTTCGTAGAACTAGCGAGTTTGTTTGTATATGAAAGTAATTTCTTCCCCTCCATCTTATCCAGTTTCATCGAGTCTTGAACTAGGTGCTGACACAAGCGTCGAGGAGACCATTTTACGCTGCGTGTGGGCGACGAGAACATCAAATTTGTTCTCTTCTATGCATGTGTGTGTGTGTGTGTGTGTGTGTGTGAAAGGTTTTACTGCCTTGTCACTTCTCTGCACGCAATTTCATAATTTGTTTTCAAAGAAAACAAGTTATACACTTTTGTCTTCAAGACGAAACAAACATTAATTTGATGGAGTTTTCCTCCAAATGAAATGTCCTGGCAGCGGAATAAAAACTAATCTTTCTTGGTAATTGTGGGTGCTGTTTACCCTAAACAACATGACGGCACTGTGTATTTAAAAGGCCAGTACACTATCTTTATGTTTTCTTCACATTGTTAAAAACATCCGAACAAATGAGAAGCAATAATGAAATTTTGTAAAACGCCCCCGACCATACTTATGATTGTCTTTCAAATTAACTAACTATAATTAAATTTGAGTAGCTTAATTATAGGTGAGAAGTTTGGAAGTTATGGCGTATGTCCCCAGCCATTACAAATTTCTCAGCTAAAAAAAAAATCAAAACAAATGTCAAAATCACAAGTAATTCATGTCATACATATTTATAAGTATTATTGTGGGTCAGTTTCCAAAATTTCATTGTTGTTTGTCATTTGTCCATTATATCTAACTTGTCTCATTGTCTCATGGTTAGTTGCAGAATATATCTCTGTTTAAAGTCCTATATGGGGTTCATTTTTTAGTATAGAATCTTCGAAATATTTTAATAGCAACAGAAGGAAAACTTAGAATACCTTCATCGTAAGGCAACAGAATGCAGATATTACCATATTTCAAAGACAAAATCTTCCATTTTTTAACACATTTTAAGGTACATTACAGCTTTACTTTCATTTGCTTGTGTTGAACTGTTTATTACTGGAGCTAATTGTTCGCAATCCTCTTAAGGATAAAAGAAAACATTTCATAGGCAACAAATGCTTCATAAATTACTAACAAAACTTGATAATACTTCTACTAGTGATATGTATTCGAAACTCTTACTTTTCCAGACTTAGGATTAGCATGAGAAGGCACGTAGGTTCGAGTTCTGCTGCTGGATATATTGATTAAGTTGGTATTAGAATTTCCTTGTGTTTCACCACGTGAATGCCGATATAGTACCTATATAACGATTATCTCTTTCCCTACCTCCGGAAGAGTACTTGCCGAAGTACAACATCTCTCCAGCATGTGACGTTATTAGCAATTTGCAAGTCCTATAAATGTAAACTACAAATAAAGATAATAGTTCATATTTTGGAATCATTCAGGTGTGTCAAATATTACAATTCAACTTTTTTTTTTCATGTACTTCATTTTTCATTTGTCGACCATGAACTACTTTTATAATCTCAGACCGAGCGGCTACGGCTCAGTGGTAAAGCTTTGGCTGAATATTCGGGAGGTCGTGGGTTCAATCCCAGCAGCCAATCATCCTGACTGAGGTCTACCAGGGTTTTTACTCAGTCACATCAGGTAATTGCCGAGATGGTACCTTCAATTTAGGTCCTGACCGATAACTTTCCCTCCCCTATCCTAGCCTGAGCCTTAGATGCTTAAAGGCCATAAATAAAATAAATCAGTTCGTAATCTCAGGTATTTCGACGTCTCAGAATTATATTGTCTTATATTATTATACCGGTATAGGATTATATTATTAGAATCCTATAAAGATAAGACAATATAGCTAATCCTCAAGTGTTGATTTATATTTTGAGTATTATTTTATTCTCTCCGATGCCAGTATTCGTTTTTTATCATAAAAGAAATAAATTAGGGACAACTGAAATATTTTATCTAACTTGTAGATGAGTCAAATATTGAAGCCACACAGAATCATACTTTTAAAAGATTTTTCATTTTCAAATGAATGGATTGTAAAATCCTTTGGTATATCTAATACCATATGGATTTTGTACGTTGTAAAAACTTACTTTTATATTCTGTATAACCACAATATTGCGTTACACAATGTGCTTCACTTTCTTGGACTTCCGTTCTTTATGGAGTTAAGAAACTTTTGACATTATTCGAAAGATAACCCTTTTATTTAAATATATGACTATTTCTAAATATTGTTGGGAGCATTTTGCAATTTTGCATGAGCTTAATGTATGGTCATTTGGGGTATTCCAACACGCTAAGTATTTTTCTTATCTTAGGAAACTTATGAAGCATTGAGATGAGATTCTTGCACGTCGTCATAAAGCCTGTTGTCTCTTCTTTCATTTAATATACGTTTCACTCTGCACATCTGAATATTCTAATAACTGACGGTGTTTAAATGAAGCTAGTTCGAAATGTCGGCATTGCCCCACTACATGGGAATTCCGACACTTTATTGAAGCACTTCCGACACCAAATGAAAACATATAAACACTTGACAACTATCACTATGCATTCAGTAATACTTTACGATGAATTGACATAGCGTGTGGAAATGGCATCTGACAGATTATCTTGAAATGAAATATTTTTAAACAGAATAAGATGTTTTAAAAAATCGTATCGCTAGCTTTCCTCATTACCTCCAAGAACAAAAGTCAAACAAAAGGTCGAAGAACTCGATTAAAATCAATTCGAATTAAGCTGTGATGTTGATGGTTCCTGCGGAGTTTCGTAATGAACACCTTGAGTGATTTTGTTACTAGGATAATTCCAGAAGTTTCATATTTATTTGTAAATCCAAATTCCGTTTCGGTGAGAACTCAAGTTTGACTTCCACGCAAATTCCTTTTCTTTTTCTTCTTTTATCCCACAACGTGAGACGCTTTTGCAAGACTCATCCCGTTTGTTACGCATCTGCCATGGTTTCTTTGCTTCTCAGAGTATTTCGAAGTCTTCTAGGAGTGGTTACAAACAATGTTTGCTATGGAAATAAAGAGAGATATCTTTTTAACTTACACAAATAGTGTCACATAGATTTTTGGAAGAAAGTATGGAAATATGCTATTGGTGAAGGTGTCGAAAGTATCCCACAACGTAATCTGGAGATTGCACCAAAACGCCTAATATTAGAAGTATTTATTTTTTGGAGTCTGTAACATTGACTAAAAGAAATGCAACTACCTGTGATACCTTTCACTCTTTGATACTGTGCAATGACTTCCAACTCCATGATCAACAATTGTTCATAAAAACTTAAGAACCGAATCTTCTATTTTAGAACAGGGTCAATTTAGTCGCGTTTTCTGGACAACTTATTTTACAAATATGATTCTGGTCCTTCACAAATACAACACAAACTCATATATCAGCACAGAGCTTCAGTACACAACAAAATATCTTCCTCGAATATTGTTTATATCACGAGCTGACTATTACGCAATCTAAAATGTTGCAAGTTTAGAAGTGTCGGAATTCCCGAACTGTCGGGAATACCCCATATGACCCTACGATAAACATTTTTGACATACTGTGCTTCAGACATGTATATGTGAAAACGTTTTGAAGGGAGAAAATCAAACTTGCACTAGGAAAGGGTAAGAGATTGCGGAATGCGTGTGGAAGATGTCCCTATTTCCACAAAAGCAGCTGTGCAATAAGATAAAGGATATTGTGGATTCCATACTAGTACTTCCGCCCGATATTTCGTTTTAGTTTCATTTGCCATTAGGAAACAGATATTTGAGCGTTGAAATAGTGCTGAGATTGCAAAATGTTATCTACGTATAGGTATTCACCTTTTTATGAAGTTGTGCTGACTTTCTTTCGCAGCTTAGAAAAGAAATTTTGTAAAGTTTATTTTGAAAATTATCTCCGATCTTTATTATATTTATTTTGGTACGTAATAGAGGTGGAAAAACAAGATGTCTACTGGCTTATGCTAGAACCAATAATTTAGGAACTGGAACCAAAAGACTAGGCTTTTCGCTGGCGGTGCAAGAACAAAACAAGTGAGTACCGTGCAAATGAGAACTCATCTAAGAAGGTACAAGACGATTAATAGTCCGGGGGCCAACTAGGGTTGTATGCAAGTTGGCTTACAGAGAAAGTTATTGCTGTTCTGTTGTCTAGGTTAATATGATTCACTTGGGTGTTTTGTTCCGACCCCCCAGGTTTTGAGGCAGTGACATCATCAAAATTACAACTTGTGGAAAAAAGCATAGACGTTTTACGTCTTATTCATGATTTCTATGACAGAAAACGTCACTTAAATCCATGCTTGGTAGTTTATTCTCCAGCTTTCGAAATAAAAATGGTTTAAGATTAATGTAAAGCAACAAATTCTAACTCTAGATGGCAGCACCGTCTCCACAGATGTATAATGTATTTTTCGCTTAATGAAAAGACAATATTGACCCTAGAAATTCCAACGAATAGAGTTCTGAATTTTAGAGAAGAATGTTTATATAACCAGTTGCAGGTAATCCGTGAAGAATCTTGAATTTCTATTACAGTAGAGTCTCGTTTATCCGACATTCTGTATTATCCGACATACCATCGCAAAAAAAGCATCGATCGGCAATCAGAATTACAAGTTCTGAATGTACTATTTTTTGCTCCCGACTGTACCGCGTGGCTCACTCGTCTACACAATGACTCATGTGTTTGGCATTCAGTGCATATAGGATAATGAAAGATGATGATCAGTATGAAATAACTGATGAAGAAATTGTTAATTTTTCAGTTAAGTTTTCCTGTTTTATTTTAAAAGATGATCATTAGGTTTGTAAAGTGTAAATATATAACATAGTTTAAAGTTTAATATGCTTTTTCTTAACATCTCTCTATTATCTGACATTTTCGTTTATCCGACGTTCTGCCGACCCGTTTAATGTCAGATAAACGAGACTCTACTCTATGTTGAAACTGTCGAAAATATGATCTAATCTCCCACAGTCACCTATTAAGTTCGACACGTATTCATTGTAAACGGTGGCCACATTTCCAAAGGACTGTTTGTCTTTATTCGTTAGCAGTTCATGGCATGAAAGATACAGCACGTGTCAGAACGTCGTAGTATGGAATTCTCATGAGCTGCAGAATGCACGCGCTCCTCTACATCTTTAATAAGGCTACTTTTAATACTCTTGGTACGAAGCCCTTCTTCTCTGTCCAATGAAACTGAATTTTCGAATTACTTTCTGAGTGACAATAGTGGTGACTTATGAGCACGAATTCCCTTTGGTTGCTGCTACTGGTTTTAGTTGAGAATGTTAGCATTTGTGTTCTGTGTATTACATCGTTAATTCTCAAAGTCTTGTGTATAAACCTGTGACAGTCTAAGCTACCGCTCTATAGGAAGACTGCACATTATTTCTTTGCGTTCAATGTATTTGAATAATAGTGCCACAACGGAGCTCCAGAGAAGGCGCTCTCCACATCTGTGGATACAAACTAGATCCAGAAATAGACAGTCATAATTGGTGCCGAAACCCGGGAATGACGTTTTCTCTGTGGATAGAAGAAAGACGGTGGGGACCACGGTAACCTTTGACTCAAACAGAACAGAAGAAAGGAAAGCAGAAATTGTACGAATATGTATTACAAGAGTCTCACGCGATGGAACATATAATTCACCCATTAGTGAGGGTGTAGCAACCTCATGCTGTAATCACCTGTATAGAGGGGCAAAAATTATACAGTGCAGAAGATGTGACGTCTGTATGCATGTCAGCTTTGCCGAAATCTCGGTGAAACAATGGGAGAAGCAACACGGAGTAAACGATGATTGTGTGTTGGAGGCGGAACTATGGATTTGCAGTCGATGTCAAACAGTGACCACACCCGCAGCAAGGGAAAAAGCTACGTCGGTAAACCATTCATTAGAAGACGTAACAAGACTACTACCGAAGATGATAAGACAACAACATGAGGCTGAGATGAAGCAAGAGCAGCGATTGCAACAAGTACAAAGCAATAGCAGGAGGTTCAGATGAAGCAAGACCAGCGTTTGCAACAGCTACAGGAAAAACTGATAGAACAACAACAGAATACTCAAATGAAACAAGAAAAGCGTTTACAGCAGCTGCAAGATGAAGCTCACATCAAGCAAGAGCAGCGTTGGCAGCAGTTAGAGGATAAACTGACAGAGCATCAACAAGAAGTACAGATGAAACAGGAACAGTTTCCAGCAGTTAAAGCAATGGGTAAGACTATCCATGGCAGACTCTCATGCATGTTGGTTACACGGGGGGGGGGGGGGGCAAAGAAATGAGAGCATCGCAGCCATATGCCGACAAAACAAGAAGAGTTGGTAGCGACCATTGATGAGAAAATGAAGTAGCACAAGCAGAAGCGGCTGCTACCTGTTCAATTCAAATACAAGCTATGGAAGAAGTCGAGACAAGAGTGTCACCCGTAAAGAAAATGCAGCTAACACAGTTAAGCGTCAATCAACGTATAGATGAGACACTACGCGTCTTAGCCACCATCATTTTCTCCGTGCAGGAACAAGTAACGAGGCTTAAAGTAACTAAGCAAACAGAGAAGCTGGAGGTATTGGACGTATGGAGGAAACACCAGGAGAAGCGGTGAATATTAAAAGAGATGTGATCGCTGAGGAAGGAAGTAATAAACTCTCGTCGGTAGGTAGCTGCCAACAGTACCAAGTTCTTAAAATAGGTAAGATGGTCCACATGGAAGAAAGCGCATTGAGCGCCCGAACCAAGCGACGCTATTCTTCAGATGAGGAGTTACAAGGGTCCAGAAGAATAAAGAAGCTAACTGGGAAACGAGGAAAAGGAGAGTCCGAAATCATTTATCGGAATTGAATTTATTTACGCAGTTTTCTGATGACGATTTCAATAAACATTCATAGTAAGAACGGAAGAATGAATCAGTCAGTTGGAAACTATCAGCCACAACCATTCAGATAGAAACATCAGAACAGAGTCGTGTAGGCCTTGCAGAATACAACCTGATCACCGCGATTGGGGACGTCGGTGGAGGAAACCGTCAAGGTCGCCGGACATGATGACTGAGACGCACGAGATGGACGACTGTGATCGCCAAGAGCGTATGGACACTTATCCATCAGATCTACCGACAGTGAAACATGATCATATATCAAGAATCGACGGTTCCCGGTACCAATAAGGAGAAACGGTATATATACCTTGCGGTGAAGTAAACGGAGATCCCCTCTATATTATAGTAACTTAAGAAATATTCATAAGAGTGTTTGTGTGTGAGCAGCAAAGATTACTTTCTCAGTTCCTGCCTAAGTCGATAATTTACCATACTTATCGCAGGCCAAAATCTCAGATAATGGCTAAGTTTAAAGATATGAAAAATGTCCTTCAAGGAGGAACCATAGCGCAGTTACAGAAAGCCCATTTAATGGCTCTGATGGATGATCAATATCGTCTCCGGCATGGAGACAGTGCCAAGTGCTGTCCTGGGGATTTACGAGGAAAAGCGCAGAGAGTGATCACGCATTTTGCAGTTTTAGAGGCCAGGATCTATTAAAAGACGGGTGATCAGTGGAAGCGTGATTATGAGCCGAGCCCAAGTTTACCCCAGATATAACCTCTGTCCGGAAGAGCCCAAACAGACACGGAGCGGTCTCGATTGGGTGCACTCTGTGGCCCAGATCAGCCCTCGTCCGCTGGAAGAAAAGAAGATTCGGACAAAAAGTTAGAGCGGTTAGTAGATGAGTACGACAAATTTGTTGTTTTTACGTGCCAACACCGCAGGTTAAAGTCCAGGTCAGTGAAAATATGGCAACATGGCAGGTCAAAGTCCAGGTCACCTTATCTCTTATCAGTGACATGTGATAAAGATTAGAATATATAGAGGGCAGTGTTGTTGCATATAACATAACTAGCGTGGAGCTCTAGTCATGGACAACTATCAGTATAAACGTGAAGTTGAAGAAGACGAAGTTGAGTTATCGCTGGAGGATGGGGAGATAGTGGAAACTTTAGCATTACTAGCTAAAGACGTTCAAGAAGAAGAAGAAGAAGAAGAAGGTGATCGTACAATATTCCGTTTATTAAAATCTAGAAGAAATGGAGAAGATCGGCGTTCACCTTCATTATTATTATCATCAATGGTGAAGGAGGAGGAGGAGGAGGAGGAGGATGATATTGAAGAGGTATATTCATGCATAGTTCCAAGGAAGCCGGAGAAGCAGTTGAGATTGAAGAAGCGTATTTTGGAGAAGTTAAATTATCCTGTGAAGAAAAGATTGTTTTATGGGAAGGACTCATGACTAGAAGTTGAAGAGAACTCTTCATTAATATCAGGAGGAGAATTACCATCGATAGTGAGATCAGGACGAGTTAAGTTAAAAGCAGTAAGACCAGCTACAAAGAAAGTTAATACAGCAACAGCTGTAGAAGCATCATCAGGATAATCAGCCTCGGTGAAATCAGAGCGAGTATTGGTGAAAAAGGTTCCATCATCATCAGCAGCAGCAGCAGCAACAACAGCAGCAGTAGGAACAGCAGCAGCAGGAGAAGGTGTAAGTAAAAGAACATTGAAAATTTCCAAGTGCAAATGTAAAAATAAGTGGGTGGATGAAGAATGTATACGAGGTGCATTAATCAAGTGGAATCCTAAATCATATTTAATTTGCGAAGGTTGTTTTAATGAAGAAAACAATCAATCTAGTCATGCGTGTTTAGGTTATATCAAACCTGAAGAATTGGTTAACGGTGAAAAAATAGAAGAACATTTTCGAAAACGGGTGTGGTATTTGCTATTGAAGCCATCTACAACGAATGAACTGTATGAAATATATAAAGAAGATCATCGTGAAGTGATTAATAATGTTAATGATGAAGTAATCATGAAGAATATGAAATTTGGATTATGGCGTATGGTTAAGATACATATGTCTTCAGTGATTGACATATTACACAAAAAAAATAAAAATGGAAAGAAGGAGTGAGAACATTGTAAGGAAATAAGAAAGAAGTGAAGTGAAAATATGTCTAATTATCAGTGTACATTTTGTGTGGGGGTATATATAACGGAGCGGTGTGTTGTGGAAACCTTTAGGACATATTTAAAGGAAAGTCCTGTTCGATGTAATGACTTCAAATTAAAGGTTCCTCAGAATAACTGTATATATATGTGGAATACAGGAAAAGTGTTATCAAAACATTTGCTGAAAGAAGTAAACGATCATGAACTATTTATGGAGTATTATGAAATTTATAAACGACAGGGTCATGTAAGTATTTCCATGAACACTTTTTTCAAATCTTGTAGAGAATTAGTTCATAATAGTGAATTCATTGCTCAGCTCATACCAGATGTAATACATGAACAATTTTCAGTAGAAAACTCTGTAAGTGTGCCTTCAGATCAGTACATTATTGATGTGCA
>JAGDQP010025822.1:1472-25746 GCA_022664845.1 Lepisma saccharinum
ATGTGTATAAACCTTTTTTCTAGAAGACATTTTCATTTTCTTAACAATTTGTTTAGTGATTGTGGGCCTTCTTCGCATTATTGAAGATTGTTCACGTCAAGTTGAGTTATTTTTTGTTGTTGTCAATTTCCATCATCAGTCTTAAGTTTATATTTGACGATTTCTAGAAGAGTACAGTTGAGTAAAGACATTTTCATTTTCTTAACAATTTGTTTAGTGCTTAAAGGCCTACTTCGCGCTATTGAAGACTGTTCACGTCAAGTTTAGCTACATTTTTTATTGTTCATCATCAGTCTTAAGATTTTATTTGAAGATTTTCGTTTTGAATTAGATCTTACGTATAATTATATCACATGTAAATTTATTAAAGTAATATTCTCAAGAAGCAAGAACTGGGCCTTATTGTAGTCACCCTAATAAAATAAGGCCCAATGGAAGCATTTTTACTTTTTTTGTTCTTATCATGAAGGAATTGAGCTGCGCTCTCAAGATTTACATATATTGTACTAGAAACAATAAAGTTTTAAACACAGTTAAAATTGCATAATTATCTGCTTTGTTGTTCGAGAAATATTCAAAAGTATTAAGGTGGGCCTTATTGTGGTCATTTACCTTATTTAGTACCCCTGCGTATGCAATAGAAGTGTCTGTTTAAAAACGCATCATTTCCTCAAGGAAAAAGTCTTTTGGCGTTATGTGTAACCATTCATCCACCACCTGCTGTACCTTTTCGTCGAACTTGTCCCGTTACAAAACTTCCTGCTTGATTTGTATAGTTGCTACACGGACAAACACGTACCATCATCATACTGCTTTTCTTATTCTGCAATTAATTTCGATGGGCTTCATCCCTTCATTACACAAAAAAGACATAACGGACTGTTGCTCCTCTTTGGTGTATGTCATAGGTTCCCAACGTTTTTGGCATGGTGCCCCCCTTCGTAAATCCAGAAAAATCCACGCCCCACAATAATTTTTGATAATTTGGAATAACGTAAAGAGTTTCGCATACAATTTTAGTGCAACAGCATTATTATCTATCGAAATAAAAATACGTCACTTGAAAAACGGTATTTACGCATGTAGTTTACACAGGTATATTATTTGTATCGAAAAGTTTTTTTTTTTTAAATTTCTGATTAAATTCTTTTCGGAGACAGTACTTACACATAATAATAGCAATACAATAAATCAGTACCACAATTTACATTGTTAATAGGAAAAACAAAAGAGGCCGCGAGATGAAATAACATTTTCAGCGTATTTAAAACAATTTCCCGTTTGCATGATTGAACACACTATATTTCTTTGAATCCGATAATCAACGACAGGGAAATTTCTTCGATATCGTGTTTTTTTCGCAAGCTATTGTTATTTAATTTGTTCCCTGTTGTAGTTGCATTTCTGAGGAGTTTAGATTCACGTCCTGTGCTTCTGACAACAGCTGCTTTTTTAAATTGCTACTGCATTTCAAGCGATATGTCGACTTCTAGTTCTAAAAAGAGACTGTACCATGAAGACTATATCAAGTGTGGATGTACATATATCGAGCGGGATGGTGTCCAATTACCTCAGTGTGTTGTTGTGTGTCATAATATTCTGAGCAACGACGCTCTACGCCTGGGTCGATTGGAACTACATTTAAATACAACGCATTCCACTCCCCCAAAGATTTTTTTTATTGGGAAAAGAAAACACTCTGAAATATATGAAGTTGGACTGCACTGGAACATTTCAACAACAGAATGAAGAAATGATGGAAGCATTATACGAGCTTTCCTACTTAATAGGAAAAGACAAAAAGCCCCATATTATTGGAGAGATTCTCGTCAAACCTTGCTTGATTAAAGCAACTAGCATTGTCCTTCGGGCGGAAAGTAAGACAAAATTGGATAAAATATCGCTGTCAAATAACAGTGTGAAGCGAAGAATTGATGAAATGTCCTCAGATATAAAAAAATCAAGTGATGAAAAATTTAAAAGCTCTCCATTTTTCGCTTTACAGTGCGATGATTCCATTGATATTACTGTGTTGTCAGCTGATAGTATTATTGTCGATTTGTAGACGAGAAGTTGATGGAAGAACTCTTGTTTTCAAAATGTTTGGAAACAACATCTAAAGGTTCTGATGTTCTTCTGGCATTTGTAACCTTTTTTGTTGAAAATAATTTATCTTGGGACAGAGTTGTAGGAATCTATACTGACGGAGGACCAGTGATGTTAGGCTCCCGATCTGGCTTCATAAAGCTTGCCAAAGAGAAGAACCCTGCAATTATTGGCACTCACTGCATGATACACAGGCAAGCTTTAGCTTCGAAAACTTTACATACAAATCTGAACTCTGCACTAAAAGTGGCTATTAAAGTAGTTAATTTTGTAAAATCAAGTGCTCTAAATAGCCGTGTCTTGGAAGCCTTGTGTAACGATATCAGTACCGAACACAAAAGCTTACTTTTCTATACCGAAGTTCGATGGCTGTCGGAGGGAAATACGTTAAGCGGGTTGTACGCACTGAAGTCAGAAGAGGAAGTACTTCTTATGAGTGTAGGAAAAGTTGAACTTCATGATTGCTTTACGGATGAAAAATTTGTATTTTCCCTCGCTTACTTTGCATACTTTTTTGAAATATTGAATAAACTCTATCTCAAACTACAAGGTAGAAACTGCAATATACTAACCTCTTACGACGCGATAAATGCATTCTTGGGAAAGGTTCAATTGTGGAAACGTTGTCTTAACGCCAATACACCCAATTTTTCATCATTTACTCGATTGAATGAAACGCTTGACAGCAACGAGTGTCATCTAGCGGAGTGGAGAGACACTACCATTGCACATTTGGACATGCTTCATGATGAATTCAAACGCCATTTTCCTGACAGATGTGCGAACGACTGTCAGTACAAACTAACACGAAGTCCTTTCACCGTTGATGTTGATATATTTCCAGACGAGATTCAGGTGTTTATTGAGTTACAGTGCGATTCAAATGCGAAAGAACAATTCCATTCAATGCCTCTGGAAGAGTTTTGGGTTTATTATCTTCCCGTCTATCCATAAGTGGCAAAGAAAGCCATTCTCGTCCATTTACCTGGATTTTCAACATTGGCTGTAATAAAATCAAAGTTTCGCAACCGTTTGGACATGTAAAGTGATCTCAGATGTGAATTATCGAACTTTACACCAAACATCGAACAGCTCGTAAAACAAAGTTAGTGTCAGCCATCACACTAACTTCTACCCATTTTGGTATTGGACTATCCGTTTAACTGTAAGACAGGTCTCCAAATACTTTGCTGGATATCAAGACAATATTTCAGTGAACTTTTATTGAATATTTTTAAGGATACATACTTCTGGAAGCGTATCTGATACTTTTCAGTTAAATCACTTAGCAAGTGAAGCAAGAAACAAGAAATAATGATAAATTGCACACTATGTGAATTATACTTTCAAGCAGACTTATTGTAAATTGCTTCAATTTCCTTTATTAAAACAATAAGTCGCAGAACCGTTTTCCTAGTTAATTAATTATTCTTAAAAACTAAGTCTGTGATGGTAAAACAAAAGCACAGATACCAAATTGTAACTTATCAGGCGTTGTGAGATTTGTACAAGATAATTCTTGCCGGTAGTTGTACTGTACTGAAAATCAATTGCTTCCGTTTAACATTTTGTTACTTTCTGCCAGTCGCCTGCGCCCCCTTGAAAGTCTTCCACGCCCCCAGGTTGGGAACCACTGGTGTATGTTGACGTTGTAGACGCGCAACTGTAATGTCTACTAGATGGTGCTATTGTAGTAATATGAGGATTAAACATCTCAGTCAAACTAAAAATTGCAAAATCACCGTCATGTCGGTGCAAGAGCAAATACTGTCACATAAAAGTTATATGTAATGTAGCTCCATAAGTTGCAGTTTTGACGCTCTCATACAACAAAAACTTAAATATCTCGGCAAATTTATAATATCTTAGTGTTCTTTTTTTTTTTAGATATTTAATATGAAATTATATTTTTCAAGTAACACTTCTTTAAGCATACTTTTATAATTGTATTTGTTTGTTTAATGCATCTGTAAGTGTTAAAAGTACGCATGTCAGTAAATGGTGTATGTGATGATACTGTATGAAAATGAACAGAGCAATTTGCTCAAATAAAACTACTTTTCCAAATGTATTTTCGATGTTTTTATTTAAAAGCTCTTATTGAAGGAAGTGTCTACTTACAGTAGAGTCTCCCACACCCTTCGGGTAGAAGTCGTCTTAGCAATTTGTATCTTCCACTTTCGGCTTCTTGGAAAATATTGTCCGGAAACGAATTGATTCTTCCTCTCCGAGAACTCGTTGCTTCGGACGGAGGTCGTCCTAATGATTTGCATCTTCCCTCCGAAAAGAAGACCCGTTGCTGATTTCAGAGTAGTGATAGTGTTTCCATAAAACTTCGGGAGTGGAAGGTTTCTCTCCATCGAAGTGACACACATTGATATAGGACTAAAATCAGATGCAGTCAAACTGTTTTCATACAAATCAATCCCTCTTCGTCGTTATTTCAGGAAAAGTGTCACGGTTCGAAATTGGTTTTTGCAAACACAAATATGATGTGCTGCTGTATACTGCTAGAGGCCAAGTAAATCTGAGAGCTGGAAATATATTTTCTTTATTCCTCCACAATCCAGTTTCTTAGTGAATTATCTACCCTGTTACATAGAGATTATGAAACTCAAGACATTGTGATATTCAAAAATTCGTGAAAGGTTGTATCACTCATAATCTCTTATCGTTACAACAGTAGAGCCGCCACTTTGATATTACTGCTACCCTCTTTTGTAGGATACGTGCTTCCACCTCTTAGTTACGTACCATACAATGCCTCTTTCTGATACTAACTTATAGAACAAACGAACAGTGTTTTAATTTTTTATCGCACTTTAAAAGTTTTCAACGTTCGTCAAAGACAACGCTACCAGGGATTGGAGCCCGTTTGGGAGCCATATATAAAAGAGAGAAAATTTGTTCACGTTCCGCCTCTTATATGAACGTGAATTATATTAATTATTATCTTCTTTATGATCTGTGAACGGTATCACATTAGCTGAAGGCCATCTAGTTATGTAAACAATCATATTGATCAACTGCAATTTGATATTTAAACTACTTTTAAGAAAATTAAAAAAAACAAACAATGAGATTTGTGTTTTGTTCATAGTTCAGCTAGCTCTATTGGATAAAAGTTAGGAAATTGAACGAGTTAGTTTCTCGTGTTACATTGGAATAAAAAATAATTATTTACAGTACAATACTTCTTAATTTTAGGATCATAGTTATATTTGCTATAAATAAGTGATTTGTCATGCTTTGCATGACACCAAGAGAATTGTCGTGAATTTAAGGACATCTGTTTCATTGCAATTTAGAAGACTAGCTTTTTTGGAAAGTATCTCAGACCTAATAATTATTATGAACATAGATTTTAATGGGAATTATTTTATATTTCCCTAGTTCTCACAAATACACAGTAAAATATTCCTCGTAAATATAATATAAATACTGATCTCGTAATAACTCTTAAATATCCTTATATAAAATTGTTCCTTGAGTTTCGCATAAGCTTCTTTCAATCTCAGGATTCGATTGCCTATTCGCAGGTACCTTCGAGTGTCTTTCAAGGATGACGTTGTTGGTATAAAATTCACGATGACTTATCAAGATGCCCACTTTGATGTACCTCGGCTTATGCACTGAGGTGGGACGAAACTTGATTTATAATGTTCTGATCTAGATAATATTACTTTAGCAGAACAATATCACTGTTCGTAGAAATCAAAAGCCAGTAAACGATCTAGCAATTTATTTAAAAAATGTTGAGCATATGATTACACTCATTCATTTCCAACCTGTTGCGTTATACATCCATTGCTCTTTTGTACCAGACTATACAATAGATAACTTAGTTGAATAATATTTACATATTAATACTTGAATGAAAACATTTACAGTATTCAGTCAATAGTTGTTAATGTTCCGCAAATAATATTGCAACTCGTTTAGATATAGAACCCCTCGGAAATAAAATAATTATAATTTAAAAGTATTTGGTGCTACCATCTAGATCTGGGAGTTGTATTAATTTCTGTAAACAAGATCACCACAAAGTTATCACACTCATTCAAACTACAACGTGTTGAATATCCAGTATAGTTATGGACTGCAGCATCGTATAATCTAACCTAACCAGATCTATAGCAAAATTAGGTCAAATCCGTAATAATCTAGCTTGACACAACCTAGTCTAAACGCCACAACAACAATTAAACCGTCTCAACCAAATCTTTAAACATTAATTCGGTAAGTTGCATCTCACGCAAATCATTCGCTGTAGGTTAGGCCTCGTTAACCTTGAACCTTGTACTAGATACAACCCATAGTAATACTAGCCAATAATAACACTGTTTTTTATAGCGAACACACATTTCATTACATCGAATAGGTAATGTTTTAAGTATCATCGTATACGTAAAATTTGTATGAAATGCTAAGTTTTTTCTCAAATTAAAGGCATTTAATAGGAATATACTGGAAGAGTTACATTATCAGGAACCTAGGATCAGTAGAGTATATCATACGTCGCACGTTTATAATCGAATTGTAATCAATGTATTGTGTATCACCTAATTTTGACATCAATGAAAGTTGTGTTGAACATATCGTAACTTGTATATACATGCTTGATTAACTTTCTGGATTATTTACTGACTAAAGTACGCTTTAACCCATTGTAACCCACTTATAACTCATTGTAACGCTTTAACCCAGCGTTATATTGGATGCTAGCATTTTCCTATCTTATAGGAGCTGGTGAAAAAAATCAGTATATTTTAAGTTTTCCATACTTTAGCATGTGCTATTGAATTATATCAAAAGAAATACTATAAGTTCTTTATTAGATTTACAATACGGTATATTAACATAAAGTACATCACAATTAACAATATATTAATGAAGCAATCACCAATACTACGGTCACACATCTCTCTTTGTTTATAGGTATTCAAGTGAATTATATATATAAAAAAAGTATTTCACTTCTAGTTAAATCTGTAGTTAAATATAAAGCACGATTCGAACTTCTTACTTTGGTGAATGATAAATGCATTGTAGTGAACTTAAGATAGGATCTGTTGTACGACTTCAAGTGTATTGTCTTAAGTACTTACATTTTACTTTACTGACTCCATGAGGTAATATATGAAATGTAACCTATAGTGCATTGTGAAGAATTACATAGGAAATATATTAAATATAAACTGTTTCATACTTTCCTTAGCTTTCAGAGAGTTATAACAAATAATACACACTAGACTCCTTAGTAGCGGTCAAACGTATTGCGTTGAATGAAAATATTTTGTACCTTATTGAGTACCATAACAGTCAAGATGTTTGAGAAGTTTTCCTTATTGAATAAACATTAAATTGAGTGAGTTAATTTTTTCTCAAGTCAATGATAGAATATATGATCTTTCGAGGTGAAGATAAGAAAGAAAAATATGCAGTTGGGAATTCATTAGTACGTATTTACTGTCATATGATACGAGTAGTGTAGATATCAAACAACATCATTGGTAGTTATATATCAGTTCGTAGTTAAATATCAAAGAGTTTGGTACCTCTTAAACCGTCAGATTGAACAGTAAGTTATTCATATACACGTATTGTGCATTTTTAAATACATTTAACGTTAAATATTTTGTTGATTCAACGTGTTGTATTTAATAGTATACAATATTGTTTTAATAGTTGTATTGATATTATATCCTGATGGAATAGTCGACGATATCACAAGCGCTTCAAAAGTCACTGATCTATGAAGATACATATCAACGTATATATGGTTTATTTGAATTATATATCACTATATGTAAACCTTTTCTACCACTGGTATTATCGGAGCATCAGCTACGGTCACGTATCTATTTATGTTCATTCATTAACAAGGCTCGTACTATCATATATGAAATTATTTAGAGTATTGTATTTATTTAGTGTGTAATGATTGAATAACTATCTTTGTTTGTTTTTTCACGTCTCAAATATGCCATTGTCTAATAATATGCAGGAATTTTTGTATAAAATAAGTTACATACCAATATGTTTACGAATTGAGTGTGAATTTCCTATTGAGGGTATTTACGTATGTAAATGTAGTATGTATTATGTAATTTGAATATATGTGTATGATACAATATGAATGAATTTGCCCTAATCTGATTAATTTGAATATGTGTTTATGATTTAATATTTAATTACGTTTAGTAAATGTGAAACTTTTGTGTAATGTACTTGTATATCTGTGTTTAATTATTTTTATTCATTTTTCTTTCTGGTTTCTGTGTATTTTAAACAAAGAGCAAAGTTGGATGGAAATATAGTAGAAACGAAAAAAACTTGCGGAGAAAGAAAGATCCACTCCTTTGTCATAAGTAAATGTTTTTATTGTGTGTGTCTTTTCTCCGCTTCTTGTTACAGCTAAGAGAGAAGTGTTGAGCACAGGATAGGGTGAAGAGCCAAAGATACAAATGTGCATTTTCTCACAGCTTTCAAATATGGACTTTAATTTTCTTCCCCTGTACTCTTCATGATCTTTCGTTTATGAGAGCAACAAGGGGACCGTTACGTAATACATCATTGGAGAAAAGCAATTGATATACCCCTCGATTTGTACGAACGATTTCAGTCACACCATTCGTGTATTCATGATAGAGAATTAACTTCGTTGAGTTATATTACTATGTTCAATCTCTGTCTCACTACATAATATAGTAATATGTTATATTATTATAACAATTAACCTTTATCAGTTGCTGAAATTAATGTATATTTTACATAGACTGATCATTTATTATCACACATCTGTGGAATCTCTCACAGGCAGAATTGATCTTACACTATTTTAGTATTTTCAGTCTAGGATCAATGGACTTAAAACCATTTAGTAAATCGATTCAATTATTGAGAATTTTGAACTCGAGGTTTCAAAAGGAATCAATGATAACTGGTTAATACAACATTGTAATCAGAAATATATATTACAGAAGGTTGTTTCGGATTTATAGTAGCAAATTCGACTACTAGGTAAATACTACATCTGCATGAAGGAGAGTTGTTATTGCGGGTAGCGTTAAGAAGAATGGCTAGCAGGAAATACGGCTGTAGTGTTTGTGTGTGTGGTCAAATGGCTCTGAAAATTGCGGTCTTGCGGCAGGGATACATTTGTTCCTTTGACTACGTTGGCTCAAGTTAAAGCCAAATTATTAATTAGTGTAAGAACAAAGGTTTTAGTTTGTCTGATAAAGGAATCGCAACGTTGTGTTGAACCGCAATAAAACGGATAACCCTGATGTTACTGGTACCTTTTACTTTAAACATCGTAAACATCGGAGGCCCTGACATTTCCCTAACGGGATTCGAAATTAAAATCTCTGATTCTCCGAGCAAATTCGCCGACGCACAGAGAAGTGGCAAAGGTAGTGAAATGTGCACCAGTGACCATAATTCGCCTCTTTACCCGACATTTGCAATTTGTGAAGAAACATGAATCTGGAGTTCATATGCTATGCACTTCACGTGCCACTAGCTACTATAAACGCCCAGAAGAAGTACAAACCTTATCTTGCAGCGGACCGCTGTAAGTTTGTAGTTAGTCAGAATGAAGCATGGATTTATCCGTCGGGATGGGATAAAAAGAAAGCAATTGGCTATTGTTCACTTGATTCCAGAGATCATTCTGACTGGGAACGTTAACGTGCAGAAAGTTTACCACACGACTTCATGATTGGTTAAGGTTACTGCTACAATGGAAAACTTTCCCTATGCGTAGAGGACAAAAAGGCAAAAAGCAATGCAGTGCAACCTATTACCAAGAGAACATCCTGGACCCATTTTACCACCATGACATTCCATTACTGTATGGCAGCGACATATCATGCGTTTTTATTTACCAAGATAAGACGTCAAGTCATACGGCTAAGTTAACGGTGACGTACAACATGGATTTGATGGCATATGACACGAGAATGTATGAATTCCTTTTATAGACATTCCTGTGAAGTCCTCTGCTACCTCCACCATGGATTTCTGTGGGATTCCGTTGCTGAAACGAACATTGAGACGTATATGCGATGGTTTGTGGAAGATTTGCAAAGAGAAATGGAACAAAATTGGCCAAAGTGTTCTGCAACGAAGTTTTGTGTAATAGAAACTCAGACGCAGGGCTACAGGTTCTTCACATCGAACATAATTGTTGGTATCGTCGTGGAACTTTTTAACTTTTGTGCAGTACCAACTTTGCTACTGCAAGCATTAAACAACCTTTTGCAAAAACTCTACTAGTATTGTCTAAATCATGTGTACGTACTCCTGATTATACCAAATTCCGGATAACGAGAATTGCAATTGGAGATCTTGAGCGTCTAACTACTCTTATTTTAATTTGCACTCAAGAGCTATAAACCAGTGATCATGAGTTCATAACGCTTTGAAAAGCATAGACTCTCACATTGTTTTATGTTGTTTATTAAGGTATTGTTTTTTTTTACAATTTCTTAAAAAAATTAACAAAGAGTGGCTAGTTGATTTATTCTTAAGACTATTATTAAAGGTGAATGACTAGTTTATCTACTCTTCATAGTCTTAACATAATAATTTTTAAAAAAGTCTCTATTTTAAAAATAATATTTTGTACAATTTAAACAGAGGATGTTTTTGTGTCTTTGGAAAATACCCTTTTATATTTTCCAAGTCTATTTATTCTGCCCGAGAAATAATCCTCGATTTCTACAAGAGTACGTCCCTTAGTCTCTGGAAGAAAAATGTACATGATAAGCGTTCCAATAAAAGACACACTTCCATAAATCCAGAATGTTCCATATTTTTGCAGATGCTGTTTAATATACGGGTAAGACTTCACGACACAGAACATAAAGACATAATATGAAGAAGTAGTTATGCCACTGATACTGCCTCGAACTCTCGTCGGAAAGACCTCACCAATCATTACCCATGGAACAACCACGAATCCTAAAGTGCTGGAGAAAACAAAGAACGAAATACACGCTACAGGAATCCATCTTGCTAGCTCTGGTTCATCTTGTGTGTCACCGCCATATTTGTCTTTGAGATAGAGATACGTTGCTAGACAAAACATAGCCAATCCACTGCCAAGTCCAGAAACTAAAGTCAACAAACGCCTTCCGCACTTACGTAGAAGAATGGTTGCCAAGAGTGTTGTCACAAATCTGATTGCTCCAAGCGTAACTGTGGCGGCATATTCATTCAAAACAGTACCAGCACGTTGGAAAATTTCAACAGCATAGAAGACAATAGCATTAATACCACAAAATTGGTAGATGAAAAAGTAGGTACAGATTAAAGCGAAAGGTTTCAGCGCCGATGCGTTGAGAAGTGCTGACAACAATTGACGTAGTGGTAATCTTTTCACATGATTTATCTCTGCAAATCGAACCAAATCAGTGAGTTCATTGTCCACATCACATGATCCACCCCGTAATCTCTTTAAAGCTGCACGACCTTGCCTTACACGTCCTTTAAGAACAAGCCATCCTGGTGTTTGTGGAAGTAATGTCATAAGAACCATCGCTACAAAAGGTACGGCTGCACTAATACCAGCATATATCCTCCACGGTAACACTGCTCCTAGGATATATTGTACAAGAACTCCAAATGATACAAAAAGCGAGGCTAAGCCTATCAACATGCCTCTCAAATGTGGTTGCGTGACTTCACCTGTGTAGATTCTGCAAGAGGCGTTGATCATTCCACTGCTGAGACCGACAAGAATTCGTCCACCGTAGAGCATCTCGATGTTCTTAGACAGGGCAATGAGAATCCAACCAAAAGTAGCCGGAAGGCCCAGAACAATCAGCGTCGTCCGTCGTCCAACCTGATCCATGAGAAATCCTCCCAAGAGACATCCTAAGATTCCAGTGATTGAAGGTAAGCTTGCTGCAAAAGTAAATAAAATAAAGTAAGTAATTGTAACTGACAAATGCACTGTACATTACTTTAAAATCTAGAGGTGATTTTTTTGCTCTGGAAGCTGGTGGACAGAAAATGATTTCCATAACTATCTACGTTATCATCTACCATGTTACTTTCATTCCTTTTGGCAGCATGTGACTCCTGAATATTGGACGAATATATTCTAACCAAAAATCTATTCTCATGTAGCCAAGGTAACTAATAAACTACATTACGAGTGTAAAACTGAGGCAATAATGAGCATTACTCGAGACAGCTATTGCGCTAATTTCAGCCAGGGGTACCAAAACTGATTCTCCTAGAGTTACTACGAAAATAAAATCCATTTTTAAGTTTACAGTGACGTTAGGGTTACCAGATGATTAAATTAGAAAAAGAGTATACTTAACGATGGTTCATGGGAAATTAGACGTGTAAATGAATAAAGCATAAACGAGGCTTCAATGTAATAATAATAATAATCAAAGTTCTATAACTTTCTCATTTTCTATCAACAATAATAGTAATAATGATGATGATGAAGTCAATAAATGCTCAACAGTTTTTCCACTAAAATAGTAATTCTCAAACTTTATAACTTTGAATAGTTAATATACAAAAATTAAAAATAAGAAAGTGATATCCTAGCTAATACAGGAGTCAACAATAAGTTTTTAACTGAATTCACTGACAGTCTATTTCTTCCTTGTCTCCACTGTAATTTCAATAAACTGAAAATTGACTCCACGTTGAATTTTATGGATCTCCATCCAATGATAATGTGAAACTGGTCGAAACTTTGAGTCCATTTCTTTAGATACTGCAGACAGATATACAATAATATTTTTTTCTTAAAGCTAAACACTGATAAACCTAAACACTAATGCTAATTTTCCTGACTTTTTATAATCACCTCCATAACTTTTAATAGTGAACACTCTGTTCCCTTTTCCCGTTATTGTCCTTTACACTGAGGTATGAGTTCATACGATTTTCACAATTGAATGATTCTAATTTTCCATGGCTTGAATTTTATTGTAAAACACAAATATCATTGAATGCACAAATCACAGGTAACATGCATTGAAAGAGCTTCCAAAAATCTGTTTTAAGACAACTGAAGAATTGTAGAGAGAGAATATATGATTTCAGGGCTGGGAACATCTCAGATATTCCGTTGATAGCAGGAAAAAAAGGAAACCATCTAGATTTTGAGTGCTAAAGAAATTGTTTGTATTCTATGTCGACAAAAGGAGAAAACTGTTTCAATTCTTCAGTTCGGACAGTGTAGATTGTAAAACATCCTTAACACAAGGTTTTTAATTGCCCAACCATCCACATTATGCTGGACACAGTTGTTTTGGATTTGGCCAGGGCATCCTGATCCTAAAATAGTTTTCTTAAGAGAAGTTTGAAGGTGATATAAAGCATTATTGGTTCTCTTTATATTCAGACTCACAATATTGCTATTCCAATTGTCACCACTGAGAGCTATGTATTGATATGTTTTCTTTTGCTAAAGCATTAACCATAACTTTAGAAACTTTGTCAGACTTCTCATCTGCAATTGATGGGACATCTAACAGTTTCTGTGACGTACCTGTATTCATATCAAAGTATTCTATAAAAATAGAACACATCTTTATTGCTCCATGATTGGAAGTGTCACTTGAAACACCAGTATATTTTATATTCTGAACGTTAGATTGATCAGCTATTATTTTCAAGGATGGAGGGGGTCGACACATTGTTTACATCTGCTTTCGTTCTAGCTAAGAAAATGGGGTGGTAATCACTACCAGTAGTTTATCTAACTTAAAATATTATGTCCTATGCTATTCGTACATACAGTAGGCCTATTTGTTTGCTAGTGTTGAAATTAACATCAATTACTAAGCTATATGAAAAAGAGTTCAAAAGAGTACTCCACTGAAAAAGAGAGAGTACAAAAGTGTATAGTCTAGAAAAAATATATGTACTCTTAAAAAAGTACGTCTGGTAATCCTAAGTGACGTCTACAAGGGAACAATAAATAACTGAAACTGTAAAAGTTTAAACGAATCAAGCTGTATAAGAAATTGTCAGAAAAACTTAGAAGTTTACCTCCGAAAAAGGTTAGTGGTAGAATAATAGACATTTTCTATGATATTGCCCAATAGTTATATTATTAATAACCTAGCGCTGGAACTTCTAATATACGATACACTCTTATTCATTAAAAGATGTTCAATGGAAACATTTTACATGTAAAATTCCTTTACAACGAACTTCATTATAAGGAAATTTCCGTTCGAACGAAGTTATTCGAAATCCACGCCGAAACCGTCATTTACTTTACATTCAAAATATTCATTAGAACGAAGGTCTCTACAACGAATTTCTCGTTATAATGAACGCGTTAGGCATGTATAAACAATCCATATTTTACAACGAAATCTGATGTTATTAAACCACAAGGTGATTACGTATAAATGAATACTCTAAATGAAGTAAAGTACGTAAAACTTTGGTAAACTTTATTTTTATATGGGCCAGTCTAGTAACTTCGGACTTTGGCCCGTCACGATTTTGCCTTTAGCTGTTAAGTGTTAAAATCCACACCCATCCGGGACTCGAACCCGGGACCTTCGAGCCGATGGCCTACCGCCGCAAACCGCTCGGCCACCCGGCCGGTAAGTAAAGTACGTTTATAAACAGATATGCAGATAGTAATACTCGTATACATACTTTTTAACAGACCCTGGACACACAGAAATAATATATACTGTGGAAAAAACTTAAAAATATCTCAGTGAAGATCTACGAAGTACGAAGTCTATTCTTGTTCTGCAACACAAGCGGGCCGCAGTGGCTAAATGGTTGAGCACTCACGTCTGGTGCTAGTCCTCGTCGGTTCGATCCCTGCTGATGCCATGTGAGCTTTGTGGTGGACAAAGACCGTGTGTGTGGGTTTTCTCGGGGTTCTTCCATTTCCTCTCACTTTCTTCATTCCACCAATTCATCCCATCAGCATCCATCCGGACTGAGCCACAGTTGCCTGAAGACCTTAAAAATTCAAATTCAAATTCCAACACAAAGTTCATTACAACGAATTTTCGTTATAACGAAGTAAAACTGCGGGTCTTTAAAATATGTTATAATGGGATTTTACCTGTAGTTGGAAAACTTGCACATTCTGGCAACATTGAACCAATATTACGGGAACAATTGTAAAACGTGTTTAGAAAACCAGAAATGTGGATTTGATAGACCAGTGCGAGGCATGACCATACATCTCCAAGTTATGGCTCTAGAAATTTATTAGGATATTCAAGTTGGGCTATAGAAACATTGACTTATTTTTCATTGAGCAATCAAAGTGAAACTTGGACGGCTTGCTATTAGAAGATATATGTTATTCATAGTCATTCATTGTGTTGTTGTCATAAGTGATGCAGTGTTGCAAATTTAATACGAAATACTGATTTTCAAATGGCACTACGTTACGTAATTATATATTTTGAAAGAGCAAATCTAACCAAAAATAATATAGCCCGAATGGTATACAGTATTGCAAACTTTGAAAGAAACAGCATGAAATAGTTCTCTCAGTTAATGTACGTTTAGCCAATAGAACGCAAAATCTGTATTCATGGCACTATCTCATTTAACATGCTGCATATACTATAGCACAGTTTCACTTTTGTCATGCAGAAAGATCAAACCAATATTCCCAGGATATAAAATGATCTTTGACGATTTAAAAAATTAAATATATAAGAGATCAGAAAAATAATTGTATGTATGAAACACATCAAAGTCCCTGAATTATGCAAGACATATAGCAGTGGTTAGTGGTTATCAACATCACGGAATTTTTGTAAAACAAATGTTTTAAGAGTACATTTTCGAAACATAAAATATATGATTCAGAAACAATTTTGGAAAATGTCTAAAAATATGTTCTTAATAGACATAGCATATATATATATATATATATATTTTAATTATTACTTTAAAATATTTAAAAAATGCTTTGAAAATATTTGCCTGCATTGTAACTTACGTAGGAATATTCACGCAACAAAATTATTTCTAAACTATTCTAAAATTGGTGTCTTGAAACATGTAAAATAAGATTTAAACATTTATTTTAAATATGAATATGTCTTATATTTAACACTTAAAAATACCTTTTCTTTTGCTGCGTGGGATATTGTTTATTACGGATTAAGAAGCCAGCTTCCGATTCTTATTCACTATCAATTGCTTCCCTTCCCCTCCCTCTTCGTATATTGCGCATGAGTGAGAGCCGAATTCATTCATTTCAACATTTTCTTTACCTGCCGCGAAGTCGAGTGAGTGAATTCGGGTTTGATTCCCAGTGACAGTTCCTAAATTCACTGTTGAACCAGCATCACAGTGCAAAAATGATAAATTGCCACAATTCTGTTTCGAAAGTCATTATAAAGGTATGATGGGGATCGTTGCGTTGACAACGTTGCACTCCCTTCAAATAAACTTTCCTCACAAGACAAGGCTCAATACGTGCTGTAGCCCTATGAAGTATTAATTGTGTTGAAGATGATGTGTTTAAGAAAAATAAGTATTTGTTTAGTGTGCATTGAAATATTTTTTCGTTACTAAGCAGGGGAGTAAGAACAATGTCACGTGACCCCACGTTGCGGAGGGGCATATGTCTAGGCAGCCCTACGGGCGACGTATAATTAGGTGAAAATGAGTTATTGAAAAACCGAGAAAACATGACAAGAGATGTCGCTTCAAAGTCCGACTTTAAAACTTTCTTAGAGTTTGTAAAATTGATGGAATTTTTAGGCTGCATGGGCATTTTCAGGCCATCTGAAGAGAATCTCTGTTCCAGAAATATGATATCTGGCAACACTGCCCTGGGCAATTAGTGTGTCGTTTTTACATGCGGCAAAAACTGTTAAAATTGTATGTGCTTATGCTGCTAGAAGGACCCTAGGTATTGGCGGATTTAGAAGAGAGACCTTGGGGTGGCAATTGCTTTAAAAGCTGTCGTTTAGAATGAAACATTTATAGTCATTCAGTAATGACTGGGGTGCAATGCCCCCATGGCCCCTAAATCCGCCAATGCCCCTAGGGGCTTAAAAAGTGCCTTGTAGGGGGCTCAAAATCCTTGTTACGCTACTGTTATGATGGATCATGTCTCCTTTTCCTTTTCCTACCTCCTAGGTAAAATTAATATTTTTTGACGTACGGTATATTTTGCAACACACTTGACTTAGGACGACTACATTACAAACCAGATAGTATGACGAAAAAACTCCGCATTACTGTATGTGCTAATCTTCTTATTATATTTGACGTCAGTAGTATTAGTCAACATGTAACAAAGAACTTTGTGATCTATCTCTGCGAGATCTTCGTCAGCTGACCAGTTTGTTTGTGTGTTTTCGCTAATCTTTTCTTGTGCGTTTCAGCCTGTTCTGTTTTCTGAGCACGAACAACAACTATGACAAGGCAAAAATGCCAAATTGAGTGTCATACACGTTAACACAACAGCTGTCTTTGTGTCAGTGTAGTCTCAGTTAAAATTTACATAATATGTGTAGCATATAACATTTAATTCCATCTACTCATAGTAATTTTGTAATGTTTTTCATTTCTCTCGATTTTGTTTGTCATCCTTGGCAGAGCAATTGTAGGCTGAAACTCGCACTCTGCATCGAAACCTTTTTTCTATTCGGTTTAATTCAATTCAATTTAATTTCCAAGTGGTTGTTGCCTTAGGACTGGATTTTCTTAATTACTCTAGTTTCCACATTCGTCTAAAGAGACAAAAAATTTCACATCCTTTCCACAGATGTAACTGGAAGGAAAACAACTACGAATTATAACTAAGACTAGTGTATGCTTTTTAAAATATCTCTTGAAGGATTAAATAAGCTCTTTTCTAAATTCAACTAGCAACGTTAGACCTAAGACTAGCACGTCTGAGACGTTCCTCGGCGATAACTCTTGCGGGGGTAGGGACAGGGAAGATTATGACAACAGTCTTAGCTGAGGCATTATCACGGCGTTTGTCTGGTGAAGCCGACCCATTGCATGCCTAGTTGCAACACGATTTTCAGTCTCTTGCTTTGAGCTTGTCAAAGTTAATATTGTGTTGAACGTAATAAACAAGAATAAAACGAATTTGTTGAAACAACATAAGTGGCCTAGTTGTTATAATTAACCTAATTAAAACTTGTTGGATCAAGCAGTTATGCGAGGAAACTTGTCAAACTTGAAATTAATTTGAAGTTCGTTTCGTTGTACTTCTGCTGTGATCTCAGTGCGATAAAGCATCATCATATGTCAACACTGTTACGACCTAAGCTATCTCCGCCAATTCGCACTTTTTTTTACTTTAGACGTTTCTTGCGATCTAACACACGCGGAACTAATACTGAAACGTCCAGTAGGAAGAGCGTAAATGGGAATTAATGAGCGAGGTCTGACGTACGGAGAGCAGTAGAAGCATTGCTGCCAGCACTCCTTCGCACAGGCCTCGCGGAGCAAGCAGAAAGCGTTAGCTTACCGTGCGGAAGGTCAGTGATTCAAGTCCTAACCTTTTTATTTTGAACATTTTCTGTAGTACATGTGCAAATGTTATATTTTCACAATATACTTTCAACATGTGAAGTAAATGTTATTGTGTTGAAGATTTAAAAAAAAATGTATTAATCTTTTTACTTCATTTATTTAAAATATGCTAATTTGCATAGTACAGTTGTATGTTCATATAAAGAACAGAGACAGTATGAAAATAAGAACAAACGGTTACATTACACTTACGGAATCAATAATAATAATAATAATAATAATTCTGGATGTGTAATGCAACTATTATTCTTATTTTTAGATTCTGTTTACCTTCAATATAATTTGATTTGCATTAGTGTACAGGAAATCAACTTTGACACTCAATCTCTTCCGTACAAAAAGCTATCCTGAATTCCAAATTGCTTTAATTCCGACAATCATATTTCGATACCATTTTGACCAGCTCGATTACGTTTTAGATTTTCTATGCTAAGGTATTTTATAAAACAGACTAATGGCTTTTGTTTTATTGTTCTATGATAAACCAGTCCGCAAGTATTATGTTTTCCGTATGCCTGCTATCACAAATTGACATGCGCCTGTTTTGACATGCGCCACAATAGAAAAACGGAGGCTATTAATTAATTACTGTAATAATTTGATAGTCAATTCAATCTATCGTAAGAATAAAGTTAAAATCTTCAGTCCTTCATGATCTACAATAGTTTAGGCGTAAGCCTATTTCTTCACGAAGATGTCATATTGATGTTGCATAACTAATTATAAGGTAAGTGAATTTACAGAAAACATACAATTTTGTTTATTATTGTGAACATGTTGAAAGTTAAAACGTATTCCGAAATTCTTTAATTGTCATATTGGGCCCCCCATTAGCCTATGGAATAGTATCCGATTTAATTTATATTTTTACTATTGAAACAATAATATTTAAACCAACGAAACCAAGTGTGGGGCTTAGAAGCAAAATCTGCAATCTCCATTTTTTGGGAAACCAATATTTTTATGAAATTGTGTACATTAAAGTGTCTAATGATGGTAAATGAAGGTAAAGCTCTAATTCTTTGTATATTTTGTAGTTTTTTGGGTAGGAACCTCAGAAAAAAAGTACCCATATACTATTATATTTAACACCATACTTTTTTTTTGGCTCTCCCGTAAAATTTTCTGGAGTTGAGATTGCAGCTTAAACCCTACAAGTATCAAATATGGTTTTCTGATATCATTTAGAAACTGTTTTCCTTGAATTTAACGCAATAATTAAGTACTTATGTTAAGTTGTTTTGTTAAGGAGTTACATCTATTGAAAGATTTAAGTATGAGCTTATCTTTATGTAATTGAACGTCCCAAAACTCAACACCCTACGCCACATAAATTCAACTAGCTCACTTAATTTTTAAGACAGACTAATTTAAATGGCACCGTTAGAAAGCTTAGATTATGCTCTAATACGTTTATCTCAGAAAATGTTTTCCATACCTATGATAGTTTCAGTGTTATTTGACATTACAGAAAATATCATGAAACTAACATAAATATATATTTGGAATATTAGCCACTATATTTAAATATTGCTGCAACACCCAAGATGCGTACACACTTTCTTGTTTTACATAGAATATACTATTATCTTAAAACTGACACAAGAACGAAGTTTCTAACTTGATTCTCTGAGAAGATATTGTCGTTTAAGTATAAATCGATGCCGGCGCTAGGACGCCGTTTTGAATCCAAGATGGCGGCCTTACTGACCATATTCAGATCCTGTGACTATTTTTTCTCATGTCCAAACACGGATCAGAAGTCAAACTGAGGGGCCTCGCAGTGCACACTAAACCATAGTAGGCGCCCAGAGTACGTGGAGCTAATCATAATTAAGGTTTCACCCGTCTTTTCTTTCGTGAAAGAAACAAACTGAAAACTGACAGTCCCTGTTCGGGCGCCAAAAATATGTAAGATAGGTGAAGAATGATGACGCATACGCATGCTCTTAGTGTTCTGTGATAGAAATGAAAACAAAGAAAATAGGAAATACGGAACAATCTCCAATATATTTATCATTTCTCATACTTGTCGTGAGTATTCAAAAGGAAATAAACATTAATTCAATTGTTTTCGTTAACGCCTATAGAAGGTGGATCAAAAAGTTTTCAAGCGTAGCGTAGCACACAATGGTGCCGAAGATGGTGTACTGGTCTTTAAAGCTTCTGGTTGCAATCGACACTGACAATGTCATATCATCGGCAAGGGCATTGATCACCTGTGCGACCTTGGTATGCAAATTCCATTGATTTAAGTGAAAATTGTTTTACTCGTGTTATATCTCTCACAAGTTGATTTGTTAGTTCTGCTTTCGGCTAGTTTTTTGTCATGTTTATTTTGACTTGTTATTTTTATAAAAATGCAATATTATATACACGACAATACATTTTGCCGTGGACTGTTAATACATTATGTTCTTATATTTGAAGGAACTTCAACTTAGGCAAACTCTAGGAGTCAAAACAGTAACCAAGACATACTACGTGAAAGAAAAATTGAAAATCCCACTTCTTAAAGACAAACGACGAGTAAAACTATTCCCATATAAAATCAATGGAAAGTGTACACCAAGATACGAGGAGTGATCAACACTTCTAATACCAAATCAAATCAGCTCAAACCTCCGACATGATTTCTCCGTTTGTTTAGCAACAACTACGTCTGATAAGGAACTTCATTACAAGGCACACAAGCATTCTTATCCACATCTCCGGAAACAAAAGGTTTTCGAGTTTTTATACACACTACGTATTTTCCTAGGATTTTAATATCGTTGTTTTATCCATAGTTTGCAACACTGCGGTGTGTGCTTTACGTATGTTGTTTACCATCACTAGGGGATCCAAATATCCAATAACATGACGTAATGCCATTTGAAAATATTAAACGTTATACCAGGTTCGCAGCACTGACAACCCAGTGACATCGTGTTTGCACTCCTGATATCTACCTTATTGTTAGAATAAGTTCCCTGAAAAGAAATTTTCGTTAATTTATCGTTTCTGATTTATTAGGAATTATTAATTTTCTTCCCATTGTAGGCGTCGACTTCGGGTTCAAAGGTGCAAACGCTCTATCTTGAAAACGAAGCGGAATTCTATCCATGTTAATAGGAACATTTTTTCCTGTTTATGTGTTATGAATCGCCTTCTGAAAGTAGTGCAATTATTTCTGAATCATTCTGTATAGGAACATTTCGGTCTGTATATAGGTTGGGTTTCCAAACGAGATCGTGAGTCTGTGCTCGAGACAAGGAAGAAAAGAAAGGAAGAAGTTGGGCAACGCGCTTGCACGTGCCACACTGCTATGTAAACAGCACACGATATTCTAACCAACGGCGGCTGCTGATAACGTTGCAGTGTTGCGCAGAAACTACTTTATTTTTTATTCTCGTTTACAGAACAATGAAGTGATTTGTAAACAAACAAATGCGCACTGGAAGAGGCCAAAATGTGGTCTAGCACAGGATACCATCTCCATAATTCGACTCTGGTAGAAGACCTTAACTCGACTCCCAGTTATTTAAGACATCAAATTTTCTGTGTATTTTTCAACTTGTTTCTCACAAATGAAATCTTGCTAATAATAATAATAATAATTCTTATAAGTTTATGCCTTTAAAAAAGTTGGAAGACAATAATTACCAATCCACGATGCCTGATGCTCGTTGACTTGAATATAACTGTCAGGATCTTTCAATTGAGGCAGGGCCACAGCGGAGAAACCTAAGCAGAGTCCAATGTTCATTGCACCGAGGTTAGCCGCCAGAGCAGCAAGAACCTGAAAAAGAGAGGAAAGATAAGAAAACAAGGAGTATCTACGTCTGACATCGAACATTGACATCGAGCATTGTGTGCTATTTTATTAAAGGATAATAAAACAATCATGGTAATTTACCAGCATGTTTACTTGTATTTAGTGCGCTTGACTTGCGACAATCAGCGATGCGAATGGCTCTCATATTAAATTGATGTTGACTTCCTCCTTTTTCTTTGGTATTTCCCTTATATGGAATCTGTCACTTGTCGTTCAGGAAAGTCGTTATGTCGACGATAAGTACAGATGACATCGCTTCCTATTATCGTATTTAAAGTAAGGTACTTCTGAATGTTGGAAAGGAAAAGTGTGTAGCTTTTATCCTTTCTCTAAACAAAAGAAAAGCTGGTTGGATAATGTCAAGGATATATACACAACGGGCAGTCAAAAAGTTCGCGGACTCTACTGCCGAGGAACGAAAAGCGAAAGCATGTACTATTTAACGTGTAGGAACGGTAGGCTGTGTACGTCTGTGCTAGTTTGAACTTGTTCCACTCTGTTACTGCCTTCTACGGTACGATGACGTAATGTGTCTACTGGCGCTTCAGTATCAGCTCACGTTGCGCTGAGTGCAGTTGTGAGACATTGCCCTGGTCGTGGAGCAATTTCACGCCAACAAAACATTCCTCTCGTTCCGCAACCACCATATTCTTCTGACCTGGCTCCTTGTGACTTTTGGTTATTCCCCAAACTGAAACTGAAGCTCAAAAGGATACATTTTGCCACGACAGGGAAGATTCGGGAAAATGCGACACATCTCCTTCTAAGCATTTCAAACCGCAGTGCACCGCCACTGCTTCGAACAATGGCAGAGGCGCTGGACCAAATGTGTTCGCGCGCAGGGGTCATACTTCGAAGGTGACTAGGTGGGGATTGCCAAATAATGAAGTAATATTGAGTTATAGAAACTGTTCGCGAACGTTTTGACTGCCCTTCGTATATAATATATATAATATTCCAAAACTGAATATTCTACGGTGTCACCTACTTTATTTCGACAAAAGAAAAATTGAAGCTGGTTACCTTTCCTTCAGAGGTACTTGGTATTATAGTTTTGCTATAGTGTGATATCGCCTACCTCATAGAGAACAGAAAATTTCTTTACCTCGATATGAAAATTCGCTCTCGTACCACTAGATAACTCAAGCAGATATATTCTTATAACAGTGGAAAAGTATATCAAATTCGATCGAAGAGAAACTCGAGATTTCAAAAGTCACAATAAGTGTAAAAGACGTAAGAAGCGATTGCAAGTTGATTTCCTCTGCATACTACACTAAAAGCTACTATACATTATACTATTGGACTTCTTTTAATACTAAACGGCGGTAAAAATGGAAGCAAATTACATATTTACTCATATCTAGCATATTAGAACAAATACATATTTTTAAAAAAATAATGCATTTTCTAATATTTTTGTAAATGAGAACTAAAAATATAAAAGATTTTTTAATCAACCACCCAAATAAAAATTTTAACCAACAACTTATATTCTATCTGCTGAGAGATCAAGTGATTTCGAGTGTTTCATTAAATATGTATGTAAAACAGTTCTTCCTATAAAAATCAATTTTTGCGTACAACTTAAAAATAGAGTAAGAAAAAAATATTATCTGGAAGTGAATAATATATTTCATTTCATTTCTAACTCTCAATATATATATAACTTCAACATATCAGGCTGTAATGGGTAGGTGAGGAAGTGGAGATTGTGCTCCGTAAAATTTCTGGATTTTTTCCTGGTAATCTTTGTTCTGGCCGTATAAACTGTTGTGCGATGTTACTGTAAGTACTTTTATTTTACTATTGAAA
>JAGDQP010025823.1:0-26520 GCA_022664845.1 Lepisma saccharinum
ATATATATACAGTATATATAGGTGTGTGTGTGTGAATTAGGCAACTTTAGCTAGTGCCGATGGATGATGATGATGAGAGAATTGGTTGAATGAAGCAAGTGGGAGAAAACGGAGAACCCAAGAAACTCACCACAAAGTCCACATGGCATGAACAGGTATCGAATTAAGGACCCCACACACCAGAGATGATAGCTCTACCACTGAGCCACCGAGAGCCCGTATATTTTATATATCAACCAATGTACTCCAACTAGCACAAATGTTGTAGAGCTGCTAGCACGACTTTTCCTCCGCCAATATGTAGTTCACGAAAGAAAATACTCCCAAGAGAGGCGACATTGCTGTTATTGAACAACAATAATTAAAAAAGGAGCATTTTAAGTACTTGTGGAGAATACTATTGAGTTTGGGATTTGGCAGTTGTCAGGGTATTTGATTTTCTCCTTGCAACTTGGTTTTGCTGGGAAAATATTTCTTGAGGATTAACCCTCGCACTATCAGGAAGGAGGGGGGAATGAACACCATATAATATTTTTGTAACTATTCTATTAATAATTTGTTTAAAAATCTGAAGAAAAAAAAAGATGTAATTGTTCAATATGTTTAGCTCAAGTATAGGCATTATGGTGACGCAATTTGAACGTTGCCGTCTCTCATAAATTTGCTTTCTTTCGGAGGTGGGCTCAAAGTATCCGTTCTCATTATTGAAAAGGCTTCATTGTTATAGGTTCTGATATTGACAACAACAATCAAGTGATTTCAACAATGAAGAAAACGAAAATAAAAAATCGGCATTGATCAAACTCTTGAATTGTTTATGAACTTTCTTCCCTGGAAGTTAGAATTCTCTAGGCTTGAATTTCTAGGAGCAGCATTGAAATTTCGTGCAACGATAAAAATACATTAGACATAGACGGAAGTAATGCTGCCATCTTTTGTTGAACATCGTTGCTTTACATTAACCGTCGATGTGCTGTAATTCAGTTGTTGTGGAATTTCTGAAGCCAAGCTTTTCATGATCTGAAAACTCGCGTTGGGAACTAAGTAGTGACTGATTTGAATGTAAGAGAGAGTTCCGATTCATATGCAACTCGGAATATTTCACTGTCTACTGCAGGAACCAATAGGATAACAGGAATCGCTACGGTTGTGGTTTTAAGGGAGTAAAATCAAAACACGCTTCCGGGCTCTTATATTTCAATAAGTCATATTGACATAAAGCGGTACGTTTTAGCTCCTTCTGCTCGGAAATAAATGGCTTTTCTCGAGCATATGGTATAATCATCATAATTAGTCTTTGTACAAAACGTTAGTTCCATAAATAAAAAAAATTAGCTCTCTCCACACATCTCGATATCTTTGGCTAAATGGGTAAAATAAGGAATAACAAGCAGAAAGTTTCAGAAATTCCAACATCTTTCGAATAAGATCCTAAAAGTTCCAAGATATTCCACTTGCTAGAAAAATGTTTTATCGGGAAACGCCAGCTATTTTGAATTATTGTTTCTTAGATAGTATTTCTGAATCCCTCATAGAAAATGAACTGTTCAACGTAAATAGGTATTGTTTAGTTCATCCTGCTCTCAAATTTATAAATTTTGACGAGAACACGGTATCATCATTATTAGTGTCTTATCAACAGTGGTGGGTCCTTAAAATAAAATTTAACTGTGTCCAGACACCTTGGTCTTTCACTTTCTTTTTTTTGTTCGCATATGTTTTATCTTCCCTAACACTACAAAGAAGTTGCATCCACCTATTTATTCTTTTCTCCTTTCACCATACCTTAATTGCATACATGAATATACAATTTTTTCGTAACCAAAGTTTTAAACAGCACCTTTTTCACTTCTTATCAAGGCGTAAACAATTTGACATTGTTTCATGCCTTTTTACTGATCCTGCTCAAGCATATAGTATTTTAATGTCAGGATTTGATAATATACTAATGTTAGGATCTGAATGTGGATATTTTTTTAATTAAATGAGCTGATAAAAACGTTTGCTTTAAAAATATTACCAGCAGAAAGGGATGTATCTGCAAAACGCCAAAAAAATTAGAATAAATTATTCAAATAAAAAATGATGAACTTACGAAGATTTAGATAATTATATTTCAATTTTTTTTAATTATAAATTGATTCATTAAAAGTCAAGGTAATCAGCGAATCTTTCCATCGAATGCTCTGCCTGGTTAGAAGTGACGAAGAACATGAAAACTATGATTTGTCAACATTTCCGCCCTCTTTATTTGATGATTTTTAACTACGAAAAGTTAGAACATCTTTGATACCAGAGCTGATAACTCTTACAATGGAGTCTGAGCATCCATCTTAATCAAAATACTTTATTAATAGTAGCTTTTCATACAGATTCCTTGGTGCCAGATGCCACTTTTGGTGAGATTAGCAAAGCTACGTAGACTGTGTACTTCAGAACTGTGGTAGGAGCTCAGCTGTAGTTTCTCAGGGCTACCAGTAATCAACTCCAAAAGACGTGGAATACTTTCGTCAATCTTCAAAAGGTTGTACAGTTGAATAGTGCTAGCCGTTAGGAACCAGTTGTTATCACTGAAAGTGAAAACCTGTTTTCTCTCAAAATATTTTTTTGACCAACCCAGAATAAATTTAGCCTCATAGACTTGTTGTCAACAGAGTTAAGAACTTGTGGGTGTGTATCATGCTGATGGTGATGACGACACAGCAGCAGAAAGAGCACAGAGAGGACAAACTTCTATCGTTGTCGGCCAACACACAAATATGTTCATCCTTTTAATAGATCTAATAGACCTAAGTGAAGCATGTTGATGCCAGGGACTAACACACCTCCCAGAAGACTCTTTTGGTTCAAAACTGGTATAATAATGTCTAGGAAAGGTGAGCCGTCATGTTATGTTTTTTATTTTGTTTTTGTTTTTTCATGGAATGACAGGGTGTAATACAACATAAGAACCTTCCAAGATAGGAAAAAAGATTAATTTCCTAAGTTCAAAGGAAATAGTGTCCTGCAGTTCAAAGGAAATAGTTAAAAATAAAAAAAATTAACAGCTTTGAGGATATTGCCACTGCTGAAGAAGCATTTTTGTCTGCAATGTACCCAGGGAAACCAAACAATTTTCTTGATAAAAGACGGATTCAAATGCACATGAAAACAGTTGGTAGGCAATTAGTTTGGACTACATTTAACTTGTCGTCAATCCCACCAACTTGAACTGCTGCGATATAACACTCTTTCAGTACTAACAAGTGTGAGAGTGCAAAGGAGTTTCTATGAATCTAAGGTACTGGGGTTGGAAGAAATATGGAAACATCCTCGAACTTCTATCTTCAACAAAAAATGCATCTTCAGATAAACTTTTCATATTAGTATCTTGCTGCCACTTTAAAGCAGACTGTCAGTTCTGTCGCCCTTATACAAGACAACGTTTAAAATGCTGTGGTTTCGTCAGTCTATTCCGAGGGCATAGATGCAGTAATCAAGAAGAACGTTGGTGATCCTTCTCCACTGTCATCAGGTGAAGATAATGAAGAACTGGAGAAACTTACTCGAGAACCATTTTTCCGTCGTCGGCGAACCCATTTGATAAATACGTTTTAAGGGGATGTAGAGCTGGATATTTACGTTCAAGAAATACTATTTCTTTAACCAACCTCAGATTAATTTCAGGTATATTTTCCAACTTTTATTTGATAGTAAAAGTTATCTTCTTTGCTGAAACATTTTCAGATTATAACTATTTTAACTAAGTTCAACGTTTCTCTAGAAACCATCTAGAATTCGCCACTTCGACAAGAAATTATAAAGGCAACAAACATATTTCTGTCAGATTTCCATGTGGTTGCAATCCAAGCTCTTTAACCGTTCGTTCAGAAGTAAGATAGTTAAGAGGAAGGAAACGTGTTAGTGAGTGCTTTCTCTTGTGGTCGGCTGGCAGTCATAACCAGAGTTAAATGGAGACGTTAGTGAGAGCAGATCGAACATGGGAACTTCAAAAGGCGTTATACGGGTCTCTATGCTGTACGAGTTTAAAGTGGGAACGAACACTAATGTAACGAGAAGAAAAATATATCAGGCATTCGGTAGGGATGTGTTAAATGACAGTACAACTAATTTAAAAATTAATTCGTCCACGACACACCACCTGCATGATTGTACAAGCCATTGTCAAGAAGATAATCAAGGCGCTATTGAGGCCAACAATGGCCAAAAATGTGAAGCATTGGAAGAAACATTCAATTTCAGTACGGAAACAATTTGCAAGCACCTTCCACAGCTTGGAAAACAGTATAAAGTAGAATTATTTGTCCCAGTTGAGTTGACTGTGGCTGAAAAATAGACATGAGTAAATCCCTGTGTTTCTTTGCTACTTCGTCATGGGAAGAATACGTTGTAGGCAGAGTACTGACCTGCGGTGAGAAGAGGGTTCTTTATGACACTTCAACGGCTCCATCGTCATTCGTTGGCACCACATAAACCCTCTCCCAAATAACCAACTGCATCAACAGAAGACTGGTTCTGTGTTTGGTGAACTGGTCTCTGTATCATGCATAGCGAACAGCTGCCACTTGACCAGATAATCAACACAACTGCGTACTGGTATTAGCTCGAACATTACATGGAAAACCGTGTGACCAACGCTTGTGAATCGCAGAAATGTCATTCTGTTATAGAGTCACACGAACCCTCCGTGATCAACCGTGGCAATGTTATCCGACTTGGTTGTAATATCCGCCATATTAACCTGACATTGAACCTTTGGATTATCATTTGTTCCTTTAGTTAGACGACGGTTACGGACCATCAACAAGGTGAGTCCACGTTCCGCTTTGTTCTACCAGTGTGGAATCCACAGTCATTCGGAACGTTAGAGACAGGCCATTGCCGCTGGTGGGGAATATTTTCAATTTTCTAGGTACGTCTTCGTTCATGTTATCGCGTTTCTCTTTGTAGAGTCAAAATCCGATAGAGCTTTATTGGTTGTCTTGTAATAGTAATAATAATTTTATGATTTCATTAAAGTTCTTGTATTTGATAAAAGAATGAGCTAAAATCTACCACTTTACATATAATAGTTAATTTTCTATGACGGATTCAAGAACGCTGTCTAAGAAACAATAATTCAAGTTGACAGACATTTTCTGCCAAAATATTTTTCCCGACAGTGGGATATCTTGCGCCATTATGATCTTATTAGAGAGATGCTGGAATTTCTTAAATTTTCAGCTTGTTATTCCATATTTTACCCATATTTTACCCATATTTTACCCATATTTTGGTCAAAGAGATCGAGACGTACGGAGAGAGTTAAATTTTCATTTAGGGCCTACCACTTTCTATAAAACATTAATTATGATGATTGTTCCACACGCCTGAGAAAGGCCATCTACTTCCAGGCAGAAAGAACTAAAACATACCGCTTTACGTAAAATAGTTAACTTTTTATGACTAATTGACATGTAAGAGCCTGGAAAAATAATATTTGAAAATGGCTGACATTCCACGCTGAAACTTGTTCTCGTAAGTTTTTTTTTTTTATTATTTTATTTTAAAGTATGTTATTAAATATGTATCACGGAGCAAGCCCTGAAAATTTTAGTCTGTTATTCTTTATTTGACTCTAATTTTCCTGGGTTATAAAAGCCATAGATAAAATTCAAATTCAAACAAAGGGGAAGTTTTTATTTCATTCTCATTACTTTTGGGACATATCTCGTATAATCAAATTCCAGTTCTCATAAATTTAAACACTTTACATTTTAATAACTAGATATCGTCTTATGAAATACGTTTCGAGATATTTGAAACGAGCAGAATTTTGTAAAATTAATAAAGATACCAATTATTTTGAAATACCATATCATAGTATCTTGACTAAAAAATAAACGTGTTTTTTCACCAATGATCGGTAGGTGGCGGACTTCAAAGTAATTTTTATTTGCAGGAATTATATGATCACTAAATTTCTAACTGAAATAGTTTATGCAAATTCATTTACAACTAATCGCTTGGTAAAGAGGTAAATACAAATCTTATTTTGTGATTACTGTACTTACTTACATGAATTTCAAAGCAAAGTAGCGCTATTAAGTACAACGAAATGATAGCACAGTGTATTTGTTCTTTTATAAATATGCATTACTTTGGTTCCTGCTTCGGATATAAGTTGTTTCAACAATTTAGTATAAAGCGTAGTACTAATCTTAACATCTTAACCAATGGTTTCTGATCTGTCGTACAGGGACCCCTAGGTGGTCCGTGGATCGGTTTCAGGAAGTTCGCAAATTTGAAAGAAAAAATAATACTTACAATCACTGCGGGTGTAAATGTCGTGAAAAGCAAATCAAACTAGTCGGAATTATTTCTTTATTGTGCTCTGGGCAGTCCAATTGTAAAATAAATCATTCTTTTTATATTCGTTTAAGGAACTTACATATTCACGAACGAAGTAGTACTTTTCGGTCTCAAACCTGAGATCATCTTCAGGTGTAACAATTTACTGTTTAAATTTGTACGTATAAAATTACGTAAAAGGAACTGTTATATACAATATTTTGTTAAAGTGAATACTGTTGTGATATAACTTACAATACTTCATTTTACAGTACTTTCCACATCATCATCATCATCATCATCAGGGTTCTGCCGAATACGACAGGTCCTTCAAGACAAACTAAGCCCTCTCCATTCATCCCGATCTTGTCCTTTCCTTTTTCTCTCAACATACTATTTATCTTCCTTAGCATTGTCGAGAAGTTGGATTAGTCTTCTTCTCTTTCCTCCTGAAATTCATGCAATTGTATCCGTCAGTATATAAAATCCCTGAGCAGCCAATGTCCTAACCAGATATTTTTCTCTTCTTTATTGTCTCCAAGTTTGTTCTCCTTCCTTCTCTTTTATTCAGCATTGCTTCTTTTCGCGCCTTCTATATCCACCTAATTTTTTTCATTCTCCTCCATATTTACATTTGAAAGGCTTCCAAATTTTTTCCTTACTCTTTCTATATAGCTCATGATTCTGCTCCATACAAGACAGTAGTCAGTTGACAACATTTAATCAATCTCTTCCTCAACTCTTTGTTGATTGAACCGCAGAAGATATTCTTTTCCTTAGTGACTGCTCATTTTTCAATAGCTATTGTCACTTTATCTCTTTCTCACATTTTATATCCTTGTATATAATGCTTCTCAAATACCTGTTCTAACTCTTGTTTTACGACGTGGTTGTCTGTTATGGTTAGATTTGTTCCAGTTACCATCTCTTATGTTTTATTTACGTTTATATTCGTTATATGTACTTGGCAGTTTTTTCTATATGTGTTTTAACGTATTGTTAAATGATGTCTCACTCTTTGCAAGAAGAAGAAAATTATCCGTAAATCTAATACATTTGGTTTTTCTTCCCCTGGACACAACTCCTTCTTCGCTTTCCAGTACTCTATTTGCAACCTTTTCTCACTGTTTTCCCAATTACTGTTCGTTCGGATAAGTCGCCCTCTACTATTACCTTTATTCTCTTATTTAAATACAAGTTCCTTCTAAGTCTTCAATCTTTTTACTGCACCACTTGCATTCTTCAATACTTGTATTAAGATTTGCAACTCGATCGAATGCCTTTTCCAAGCCAATAAATGCTACTTTTACTTCCTTAACTTTCTCTGTGTCTCTCTATTCTATTGTTCTTAAACCAATTGTGTTTATAATTCCTGTCCCTCCTCAATTTCTGCATACACTCTACCTTATAATCGTTTGTTTAATATTTGTAGAAGAAGCTTTGCTGAGTGCACCATTCTTCTCCAATGGAATCATTACTGTTTCTAAAATATCGCTTCGCCATTCTCCTGAAACATAAATTTCCTTGCAGAATAACACCATTTCACGTTTTCTTCTCTCTCCTATACTTTTCATCAATTCAGTCTTCTCAAACCTTCTTTGATTATTTTCAATCTTTTATCAGCGTACTTTTTACTTCTTCAGTATTTAATGTATGTGGACGTTGGTACGCTTCATAAAGTTTGTCAATGTATTCTTTCCATCTATCCAATATACCTTTCTGATTACTAATGCCATCACCAATTTTGTTCTCGAATGACCACAGAGATTTTCTTTCCTCTATTCCAAATTCCATGATTCTTCTTCCTTGTATATCTTTTTGTTCTTTCGAAGTCTCCGATTTCATACCATTTCTTTGTCATACATGTTTCTTTTGCTTTGTAGGTTTCTCCCTCGAAGCTCATCATTTAGCTTCCTGTATATCTTTATACCTTCTTCCGTACCAATACACTTCCATTTTCTTCATTTTTTCCGTAACCCATTCTTTCATATTACTTTCCTCTTCAGGGTATCTTGTTACTTCTTCTGCTGCATCGAAGAAACAATGTTTTATAAAATCCCATTATCTGTTCGTACTTCCATCTGTTCCTACCGAATTGAGTAATTTTCCTCAATTTTCTCCAAAAAATTTACCTTTAATTTCTTCGTTTCTAAACTTCTCCAGTTCTAACGTTCTTATTTCTGTATATTTTCTACCTACGTTTTTCAGTTCTCTATCTACCTCAGCTAAGGTCATATTATGATAGTAAGAGTGAATATCGTTTCCAGGAATATTCTGCACCTATCAAACAGTTTCAAAATTTATCCTGAATTAGTACATAATCAATCTGTAACCTTTCGTTGTCTGGGCGTATCTTCTTTTATTAGTGATTTTTACCATCACCTTTGAGTGTTGGTTACAAAATCATTTTTCTTCAATTTCCTTTTCCAAGCCCTTCTTTCTCTACTGTTTCTCCATGTTGTCCTTTACTTGCTACTGCATTAAAATCGTCCGTCATAACTATGCCCTTCTGCACCCTTCTGTTCTCTCGGAATCAAACTGTTCAGTTATTTGTAGTTTATTTCGACTCAAGATGTTTATTTGTAGGCATGTATATCTGTATTATAACAAGGTCATCATGCGCTCACTGGTGTAGTCTACTTTCATGATATTTTAGACACTTTCCAAGGACTATACCTACTTCACTTCCTCCTCTTTCCAATCGCGAATAGAACTTCCTAAATTCTTCATCTCGAATTGCACTTGTTCCTTGCCATTTTTTCGCAAAATTAAACTGCATTCATACTATTCATCTTTATTTCCGCTTCAAGTTTTCCCACTTTCTGCTTTCAACAGTGACCTGACGTTCCATGTTCCGATTTTTAGTCTTGTTTTATCTTGTCTCTCCTTTGTTCGTGTTTTCTTCTGCTCCATTCGATTTCTTTATTTGCGCAATAACTTTTCCCAAGACATCCCAGCTTTTGGAGACCCGAAAAGGAGAGATAGTTTAGCTCTGGAATATTTTACCGTGGGACAAATTATTGAGTAACATATTGTGCCTTGAAATCAGGAAATATAATATGGTGGCTTTCCGTTGTCTACATCACAGTTAGGAAAACATGCAAGATACATGCCTGTACCCATCTCTGACCCTTGACGATGTCCTTCATAAAAGAACTACATTATTTATTTTAGTGGAAATTACTTTAGCATGTGTCGGCCATGATCTTTCTGAACGAAACCTGTAACTGCTTCACGAATCAGTTACAGAAATACTGCGATAGTGATAGACTATTTGGAATTGTGACTTATGCTTACTATGTGGAGCTGAAATCGTAAAATACCTGTATCTTTTTTTATAAATAAATAATACTATATCGTAACCGTTCTGCTATCCTTTGTTTGAATACTGTTGCGTGTTATTTTTTTCTGGTGGGGACCAGAACTCTTAAAATTTTTAAAGGGTCCGTATGAAGAAAAACACCAGTAATGTAATTTAATTAATAGATGTTCACAGTCAACCAATTAAGATTTCTTTGAATTTTTCACGCTAAGGATTTTGGGCCTCAAAGAGAAATGATAGTCTTTGATGATTAAACAAAATTCAAAAAACCCACTTCTACTACCACATTTACATGTGTAATAAGGACTATCTACTGAAATTGACATGAAAGAACTGTTATATTCAATAAAGCAAAGATACACAGCAATTACAAATGTCACTCGTATAAAAAATGACAAGGGTCCACTGTCACTTGTCATAGTGTTCACGAAGGATCCTAACCTTGTGAGCAAATTGATTACAAATGGTATATCGGACACTGTCGATACATGGTGGAGGAGTCTAGAAACTTTGGCAGAACTTTTCCATGCCGAACTTGTCTACTGTATCATATAAACAAACCCTGCTCCAAGAAACCTTAGTGCTACAGATGCGGTAAAGAACACTAGAGTTACACCTGCAATCAGCAACCCAACAAAAATTATTGTGGCACGTGCAAAATACTCGGACACCGTACAGCTGCAGCTACATGTCCGCTCAGACCTAAACAAAGTCAAAATATTCTACCTAATAGAATATACCGTGCGCCTCCAAATTCAGATAGAAAATTAGACTACGCTGAAGCTCTCAAAGATTCTCACCAAGAAAGAGAAAAAGAAAACCAAAATGAACGCACTGAAGAAAGCACATCAGAAAACCTTAACATCGAACAAATAGTAAGAAAGGTTATTGACGAACAAATGGAAAATCTCTCAAAGTGCGTACTTACAGTATTGTCACTTACATTCGAAACGAACCTATTTCACTCTCCAAATTTAATTCCATTATCAAGGCTCCAACGGAAGAGTTTCTACATAGACATCTTAACATCTTGCAGTCTGTCGATGGACATATCTTCGTAGGAAATGAAGAATATGCTAAAAAAACAAAAAAGTAACGGAAATGATATAACTCTAAACATTATTACAATTGAAAATGGCCAATAATACGAACATATTTCCTCACAACAACTTAAGAATCACATACGATAACATTAAAGGCATCAGGGAAAAAATTATAAAGTCATTTGGACCAAAAAATAGATCTTATAATCATAAACGAAACGAAACTCACAAAGTTAAACTTAAAGCTGATATATATAACATTTTCAGAAAAGTCCGTTTTGATGCCTCAGAAGGTGTAGCTACTTTCATAAACAACAAAATTCCAACTAAAGAAATTCCTCTCCCAAAATCTTTACAAGATCCTCACAGTACTCCTCTTCTGATTTCGATTTCTCAACATAAGGATCCGCTATATATCATCAACTTATACTCAAGCCCGAGTACGGATATTACTGAGAGCTTTTCATTGTTCACATTCCTAGAAAGGTATAAAAACCTCATTTTAGCAGCAGACATTAACTGTCAACATTATCTTATGGGACACCTAAAAACTTATAACAATGGCAGCAAACTTTTACAATATTTACTTCATTCACCACTCTTTAATGTCGACTAGATTCTTTAACAACATCGAAACCTCTCCTGATAAAATTCTTCTATCTCCATCTATGATGAATAAACTGACATCGAAAGAAGCAAATAAAAGTCTACCCTCCGATCATGGAGAAGTATTGCCTCAATTCCACCTACAGATTACTAAGATCACTACTACTACTCAGTATCCAAACTATAATAAAACTGACTGGCAGGATTTCGGGAGCATAATCGATAAGGAACTATCAAAAATACAGTTATCTATAGAAACAACAACAGATATTGAAACTGTCAATCTCTCTCTCACCAAAATCATACGAGACGCCTTAAACAACACAGTACCTAAAGAACAAATAATTCCGAATATTGAACGACTTCCGATAAACATTATCTCGTCTATAAGACAAAAAAGACAGCTAAGTAGAATATTTCAAGGGCAATCTTTTGAATGTATCAAACATCAAATTAACAACCTCCAAAGATAAATTAAACAAAGTATAGCAACACTCATGGAACAAAAAATCGCTACCTTTATCTGCAACCTCGCAGAAAACTTATCCAAAAACTCCAGGAAATTTTGGAAGACACTATCAGCTAAAAGAGGGAAATGTTTGAAGCGCACTTTACCTAATATTCTAGATGACAAACATGTAACAGATAAAAATTTCATAGATATACTTCTTGAAAAATTCAAGAACAAAATTGGCATTGATCCACCCAACGGTACAGAAAATTACAAATAGAAGTAACTGAGACAGCTTCAAATATTAAATCCATTGTTTACCATTACCAAGACATCTCCTATAGTGTCAGAACGGACACCCATCCGGGTAATGTAAATATCCTGCTAGATGAAGTTATAGAAACTGAAATAATTAAAATTATCACGAAGAAAAAAAACACTACCACTGGTCCAGATGGGATACTCTATATTTCCCTACAAAGAGGTCCACCTGCACTCCATCGAATCCTTACACAACTATTTAATGCTTCTATAAAATTTCGATATATACCTCAGAATAGGAAGAAAGCTTATACAATATTTATGCCTAAACCGAACAAAAGTCGTTTCTCATCTGCAAACTATCGACTGATTTCTTTAACAAACACAATTGCAAAAATAAGCAAGACTAGCTAAAAGACTAAATCACTACATGGAAGAAGCTAATCTTATAACTAAATACCAAGGTGGTTTTCGATCAAATGTCAACCATAGATCAACTTATGGTATTGTAACGGATTCACAAATTACAATCAGCAAAGGACGGAGAGCAGCAGCTATTTTTATGGACTTGACCTCCGGCTTCGATACTGTGTGGCATGATGGCCTAATTTACAAATTATACTCATTAACCATTCCGATCACCATTATACAATGGCAAATCAACTTCTTATCTATCAGAACAACTAAGATAAAATCCGGGTACGTCTTTTCCGACAGCATTCTAATCCGAAGAGGTGTTCCCCAAGGCGCTGCATTGAGCTCTATTTTGTACTCAATATATGTAAACTATACCATCTCAAAAACAGACCAAACTAGGACTTTTCACAGACGACACTGCATATTGGACAGCAGCAAAAACAGCCACTTCTGCTATCAAGAACGTCCAAAAATTATTCATCAAATGGTGTAAAACTTGGAAATTGGAGATCAATGAAAACAAAGCCCAGTTAATTCTCTTTATCCAAACGGAAGAGGTACAAGGAAAGATAAAGAAAAGACTATTTGTATTACCAACGTAAAAATTAAACCATCCAGAACCGCCAAATACTTGGGAGTCGCACTTGATCAGAGGCTAAACTTCAAGACTCATATCATGGACAGACGGAAAAGATGACTTCAGGTTTTCTCCGCCCTTTAGTCAATCTTGCTATCAACCGCACCTCTACAACTCAACACAAGGATTTACATCTCAATTTTAAGACCAACATTAATCTATGGCCATTAATTATATATTTTTAAAAATATGAAAAATACTTGCTTAGGGTTTCCAGCCGGATAAAACGGAGATGATAAAACATGATGGAAACATGATAAAACGGAGCTATACAAAGATATCTCAATCACACCAATTGACATCTATCTCGAACAAAGAAAGAAAAAAATATATCGAATCAGTAAAAGACAAGAAATTTGCTCAACTTAATTTTCCAAAACAAACAAATTACAAGATTCAACGTCATAAAATCACACTTCAAGAGTTACTGCAAATATAATAAAGACAACATCAGGGACAGCACTAATCATTCTTAAAAACTTTTCTAACACAGTGATTACGGATGCGGCGAGGAAATTCCAGCAGAACAACAAAGGCAATACAGATCAAACAGCACTTTACAATACTGAGATTCACCATCCCACCAGATTCCCAGTATCAGGCTGACTCTACAACACAAACTGCAACATCACTCTTAAATAATTACCAAATTTAAACTAGCATTCCACAACTTCTTTAGTTAATTCTCTGCCCGGTGCTTGATCTGGCCCCCTGGTGCAGGATCTGACTCGTCCTTCTCCACCTACATTAATAACAATCCAATAAATTATATTCAAAGGACTAAAGTAGCCATTAGGGCTAGACGTCTCCTGACTGCCCTGCGGGTAGTTCAGATATTACTTTATTGCACCATGGCAATTTTTTACTCTCAAAATTTTGTCCTAAATAGATCCCAAATTGGATGGTATATCACCAAGCTTCATTTATTTACTAATTTACTCTATGGTTTACGGAAATCGCAAGGTCATCACCGCAGTAACAAACGTTATCCATAGGATCCTTGGATCGAATCTCATGGAAAATCATCTTGGCTAAAATTTCCCGTATTTTCTTTTAGTCACATCAAGCATATGTACACTTTTTTTTTTTTTACACCAGACTGAAGAAACTCTACAGATTGATGTTTCATGTTTATTTTTGTAAAAGTTTCTATTGCGTGGTATCTTCCTTTGCAAAACGCATCAATCTCGCCTCCTCTAGGCATTTTATCCATGGTTAGGATGTTTTGATGAAACATATCTCCCTACCTACCACCTACATCAGCTGTTCTCTGCGCAATCAACTAGATGTGAACGTATAAAGAGTATTTTATAATGGCATTTTATAAGTCGTTTCTAAAAATGATTCTTTGGCGAAACCTTGTAGTTTTACTACTTTCTGATTTCGAACAGAACATCATAAAAAGATGTCTAAAATGTAGATTCGTTGTTTAAAAGTGAGGATTCGAAACATGGAATCTATTGACCTGTAGCCCAACGAAAATTATCTTTTTTAACTTAGCATTATTTAGATTTGAGAATTTTCTCTTTTGCTAATGAACTTAAAAGGGCAGGGGCGGAGCAAGGCAAAATTTTCACCCGGGCAAAGTGACTTTTTGGCGCCCCCCTAGTACTTGCCTTTATTTAATATTATTAAAGTGATTTTTATCATTTAAAGCCATTTTTCAAAAAAAAAATTAACACTCAAATTCGTTTCCCCAATACATGATATAGGAAAACGTAGGACTTAAAAAAATGCATATGATATCCATTACATTATTTTTATGTATCGATATGTATAAACAAAAAACAATATCGAACAATATTTATTGAACATTACAGATACAGAAAGTTTGAAATTGTAACAAATTTGTCTCCTGGTCCTGCTATGTTCACGTGAAGTTAGGAGAACCACTTTGTTCTTCAATTTTCTTCGGTAGGAAGCCAGAACAAACAGAAATTTTGACGGTACAAACCGGAACAAACGACATAAAAGGGAGTTTTGCAAAGAAAGATTGAAATTGTAACCAATTTGTCTCCTGGTCGTGCTATGTTCTTTGAAGTTAGCAGGACCACTTGCTTTTATTTTAATGCTTTGCGATATGAACCCGGTACGAGCTGAAATTTTGACGGTACAAACCGGTACAAACGAAGTAGAAGAAATTTTTGTAAAAAAAATGTTTGAAATTGTAACAAATTGTCTCCTGGTCCTGCTATGTTCACGTGAACTTAGCAGGACACTCGGTTTTTACAATTTTCGTCGATTCAAAGCTGATACAAACGAAATGTTAACGGTACAATCCGGTACAAACGCAGTACAAACTAAAAAGAGTTAAAAACGATTGGCATCGTAACTGGTCCTGCTAAGTTCACATACGTTACATTTTAGCCTTCGATGTGCTCATGAAGTATATATGGACATTGACTATCAGGAAATCAATTATTTTCATCAGGCTGTTAAGTTAATAAACAGTGTGGACTAAACATATACATTCTCTCTCCTTCTCTCTCTCTCTCTCTCTCTCTCTCTCTCTCTCTCTCTCTCTCTTCACCATCTGTTAGTATGTGCGTGGGGGTCATACAGTCATAGTAACGCCCATAAAGCACACACGCAGATTCATTTTATTTATAAACAAAACAAATCGTTAGCAACACTCAAATGAATTAATACTGTTGGTTTGCAGTATTTTGGTTGAAAAATCCATTCAGAGAGTAAACAACAAAGAAATTATTGACAATGTTTGCAGTCAAGCACTAAACATGTTAATAAATGCAACCACTTTATAATTTCCTATTGTGGAACGCGTTAACGTCTCTTGTGCAACATTCTCTTTGTCTTGTCTAGCTGTGCCCATTTCGTGTGGTTTCCTCTTTCGAATATGATGCTATTATATCAACTCAATTTATTTAATCACTATCACAGATTTCCATCATTATCGTGGTTGATATGAATTGAGAGAATCAATTCACCATACAATTCACCATCTTACTATTGAATACAATTCGTGGAATTATCATTAGTGTTTATATCCCCTTGGGCAAGTCTACTTTTTTCAGGTTTTTTTTTTTTTTAACATGACGTTTCAAGAAACGGGAGAAAATTAATATCGCAGTTTTCCCATATTTTTTATTCCAAATATATTTATTTGTGAAGGTAAGTTCAAAAGGATGTCAACATGCAGAACTCAACAATTAATCCATTTTTCACTGCGAGCTAATAAATTACCTAAATCATCTCATATTAAAATATTCATGTTTTGCAAATAGTTGTTTTCGTTTCTGTTCAACTAATTTAGTGACGTATAATCATAGAACCCCGCTCCAGGAGGAAATCAGATAAACACAAGCAAACGGGCTCGTGTCAGGATGTGTGTTGGTATCGAATGAGGGAGAGTTTGTGTACGTGTTTTGTGTGTCCGTACGTGAGCAGAAAGTAAGATGAGGATTTTGTTTGAATCAAGAGAAACATGCAGTATCCGTGGATTTTGAAACACGCGGAAAGGGCTTACCTAAGCAAACCCTTCCACATGCTTTCCTTTGAAAGTTCTCCTAACCTTCTGTTTTGTGCAGGGCAACAGAATAGCGAAGACGGAAAGGGACTGTTTGGTCTCTTTTTAGTACACATTCGGACTTTGCTCTCTCTTTGTTTGTCCCTCTCAAGACTCTCCATCTACCTCTTGAAAAGAAATGCATCGTAAAGGTTCTGTTACGTCAATCTATGTCACTTGGGAAACGGGGCGCGTTCAACCGGAATTTCTTAACTTTTCGCTCTTTGCTTTGAATCTTCAACACTCAGTCAAATATTCTCCAGCAAGGTGTTAATCCACACGCAGAGTGAAACTGAATTTCTTTAATCTTTGAGAATACACCTCTGTCACTTTGTAGAAAGTTTCTTTCTCTAGATCTTAAAAGTATCCTTTACAACTCTCAAGAAGTTTGTTAACCTTTTGACGTTTCTTGAAAAAATTTCCACTCGTAACCACTATTTCAATAACTTGTGTACATTTGTCTTCACACAACTTAGAATGTACTGCATAAGTAAGATATTTTAGTAACCTAGGGAGAAAAGTAAATATGTTAGCGGGAGCAGAGACAAAACTCAACTCGTCTCGACGACAATACATTGTTTTAATTAACTGAGCCATGAATAATTTCAAACATTCGCTGCAAAAACCGGTCGAGTACAAAAATGCGCATTTTACAGGAGGAGCACAAAAACTGTCTGTTTTTGACTGCAGCATTTTTTTTAAATATCCTAAACAAGTAAAACGTGATCTTGCAAAACAGAAATTGACTTGATCGGTTTTTGCAGCTCTCTTTCATTTTCTCGCTATATGCCGAAAAAGTTTGATGGAAAGTTAATGAACCAGAGGCTATCAGGAGATACCGTGGACAAAATATGTAGAAGTTTCTAGAAATAATCTTAAAGAATGGCGTGCACATGAAACTTTCCTAACTTGATTTCAGAAAGATCTTATTTAAAATTATCTAAATCATCTTACAACTACGTACATTACAATTTTCTCTTACGAAATTGTTTTATCTTTATTTTATGTTTCTGTATACTCTTACACGCTACGTGGATTCAGTTTTAATGACAACTACTAAGCACATCTTGTACCTACAAAAGTTCATTCATTAAACTACATATGAATATATCATTAATCAACGCTACAGAATGTTTTTTAAGTTTCATTACTAGGTTTGTTCTCCTAAGATAACACGTTTTTATATTCATACAGTTCGCTCACTATTTATTTACCTTATTGTGCTGAATTTCTACCACATTTTAGCTATATACTTGTTATTTGATGGTTCTGCAGTAATCCGAAACTATGATGGATATCATTACTCATGGTTTATCAATCTTCTTTCAACTATTTTGACTCACCAATCTATTCATGCAATAATCGTCAGTAGACACGATAACTATATTTACATTTACACGGTGATCATTTGTTCACAGTTAATAAATAGGCTTCTTCAGCAGAAAATAAAAAGAATTTCAGAAAAGATTTATGTTATTCTTTACAGTACACATTTTCATCAGACACAATTCTAATTAAATTCTTAATTATGGGTGTTTGTTTAACTACTCTAAATCTACTTTCTGCTCAAAACACGATTTTCATGTTTTATTCGAACCTGGTGTTTCTCTTTAAGTTTAACTTTTGTTTATCAAAATTTAAATAATAAAATAAAGAACTTCGAATGAAAATTCAGATAAGTGATCCAAACTAAAGATTACATGTATTATGAAATTAGACCAGTGTCATTAGTAATGGACAATTTGCGATTTCGAATGATGTTATCCAAAATCAATCAATATCGAATAGCAAACACTTTTGCCGATATTCCAATATTGATACCGATCGGAAACGATATCGATCGCTGAGAGAAATTAACTATTTTAATAAACGAAATTACGTATTTTATATATATATCCTGTATTTATTCTATTACGAGTCTTATTTTCTCATCTTCATTTATAGTTGAAAATTTTCTCACTTTTCTGCGACTGGATTCGAACCTAAAAAACAGAGCTGAAACGCGTCACCGGGTCAATCCGGTCAATTTTTGGACCGACACTGGGTCTGTGCTCGGGACCCGGTGACCCGATTTTGACCCGGAGGGCGAAGCAAAGATTTCAGCCTTTCCTTATTATACACTGTTGCCTTTGAACAGTCTTACTACCTGCTGTGACCGGGAGCGGGGTTATTACTTCCCAGAAAACAAAAGATACGACACCGATAATCTCCTAATAATAGTAATAACGTATAGAAATGGTCTTATATTCCTGAGAAGAACAAAAATGCCGCCGAAAGTGTACAAATACCCCTCTTGGAAAGGCTATTTTGAAATAATTTTTGTGTTTGAAGTATTAAATGGGATAAAAGTATTAAAATCGTTTAAAACTCTCAAATATGAAATTCCCGTACATAGCTCACTTCTCAAGCAATCTCACATATTATAATAATATTATTTGATTCTAATCACAGGAACAAGACCGGTCACCTGGGTCAAGATTTTTCCATCGGGTCAATTGGGTTAAGATTCGATCGTCGGGTCGCCGAGTTAGCTTACTCTGGTGATTGCGGTCATGACAGGTCCGACTTTCCGGTCAAAAGAGGGTCAAGTTTCGGACCGAGTCAATCGGATTATTCGGGTCAAGTTTCGGACCGGGTCACCGAGTCAAGTTTCGGGCGGGGTCTCCGGGTCACCTTTGTTTGGGTCAGGCCGGGTCACCACAAGTAACCCGGTTTTAACTCTGCCTCCAATCTTGTGATTTATTGTCAGTAGTCATATCCACTCACCGATTCATCCGTGAAGAATCATCATTTATGAATTTCATTAACTCAGACATGGATTGTGGTGCGTGTTATTTCTCCATTACATAGACATTCTGGATGTAGTACAACAAGTTTCTTATGTTTCATGAATATCTTTCAATGTCGAAATATCGCACCACACCAATGTAGATCGGTGTTTAGTCACAACAGCCAACCACGATCGGTATCCGCGTTATTGGTCCAGTATAGGCCAGATATCGGCCTGTTATCCTTGTGCTGTAAGGGGGGATTGAAGATATAATTAAATAAAAGAAAATATCTTTGAAAAAACAGAGTCGATCTTCTTTTACGTACCGTACTAATGTATTTACCACACTTTATTTCGAAGTGAGAAAGTAGAAAGTAGAGACAGATAGATCTCTCTTCCTTTAAAGTTGGAAATTGGCATATTAAAGGCAGGCATTCCAACGAAACTGCATCAATTCAAGACACTTTTAGGAACTTTCATCGCACTTTGTGATGATTATGGTTTTATTTAGTTTTGATAATTTATGAGTGGAACTAATTTGAATGTTTAATTGATCAACATGAGGTATTATATTATTGTACAATATATTAAGTGTAGGAGATCAAAAACTGGTATTTGCCAAAATCATCCTAATAAAAAATACTTTTGTATGATTTGTTCCTAGTATAAAAACAAAACCCGTTTTAATATCTTTATTGGATCATCAATTGTTCAACTTAATCTTATTACCAATAAACTTCCTAAACTTTTCCCTGCATTTCTTCCCCGTTATAACACATTCGAATCATAATAGTAATGGGTCCGATGAACTATACGTTACACCCTAAAAACTGTACCTGTGAATTGGGAGCACAAAATTAAAATTTTGTACTTCCAATTTTTGAGAGGCAGTGTTGAACCCAGGGTTGGGTTTAGAGGGGCGGTTCTTTGACTCCCAGTTCTTGGGAGGGAACACATTAATAGAAGCAAAAACTAAGGTAAAATTTGAATCTCTGGGTCCGTCGCTGCCTCTGAAATTAGGTAGTATAATTTACTCCCATTTTTTAGAAGCAGTGACTGGCACAGAGATTCATATTTTACCTTAGTTTTTGCTTCTATTAATCTGTTCACTCCCAAGAACTGGGAGGCAAAGAACCGCCCCTCTAAACCCAACCCTGGGTTCACCACTGCTCTCAAAAATTGGGTATATTCCAATTTTGTTCTCTCAATTTAGAGGTACAGTTTTTACAGTGTACGAGTCAGTGTATGTCTCTTAACGAAAAAAGAAAAGACTAACCTGATTTTTCTAACCTAACCAATCTCAGTGATGTGATTTTATTAATAATAGATATAATCATATAAAATGTTTCTTGAAAAGAAAAACGGAAAATAAAGTATTCCAGGAATCGTACCCGGGTTTCCTACGTATGAAGCCAACGTTTTATCCACTGAACCATGGTACTAACTCGAAAACATTTATTTGGAAGTTTTATTTACACAGTACGTATTACGTAACAACTGAGGTGACAATTACTGTTATGATCCCATCCTCTTATGATAGGTATCACATGCATCTTAAACTTTTCTAGCGACCTTGGCCCTTCCCCTCCTCCCTATAACAACTTTAGGAGAAAATCTTAATTTTGTTTTGTCTGTCCATCAGTGACGCAGGTTTCTGCCTCATTGAAAACACGAACTAACTCAACATTTGTCAGAGATCATGATTAAGTGGACGATTCCAGTCTGGTGACGTTAGAAGATTTCTTTATAAGGTTTTTTTGTTCTATAAGTTTTTCCCTGAAATTGGATAAATCAGCCTCGGATTTTCACTAGCTCCTTCACATTTATTTCCCACATCCAAAACAATGTTCGACTCGTCACTAAACACTTTCTTTACGTCATTCTGCTACTGTACGCAGTTTAATACATTGTCAATCGTGTCTGGGTGATTTTAGAATTACAACACTATACTAGTCTATACTGGAAACACAATGATTTAATTTTTAAACCGTGGCGTTGAACCACGAAATTCTAGTACACACGAAAAATTAATAGAATGACAAATATTGGGTGGATGGTTGGGGGTATTTGTGTTTGTTTTTACTGATGTTCACTTCAGAATGTATGTTTAACTTTGTCACTTTGTAACGAAAGAATGTGATAGGTGTTTGCCCTGATCATAATTCAAACTATCATCCCAATGGTTGTCTGGGGTAAATGAGGAAATGAAGGACAAACGTCTCTGAGATTCGATTCCAGGAGCGTACGATTATAAAGCGAGCATAGTTACCAGGTTGAGTTACAGACCTCGAAGTGGTGTTTTAATTAAAGATATAAAGAATACGTCTTGATTTGTGTTACACAAACTTAATTATAAAAATGGCAAGTGTTCTCAGCAGAAGATAACTCAGGTATGCGTTGCTTAGTTTGTTAAGATGAAAACTCCCATCATAATTATTGTCAAGTTTATCTATTCCTCCTCTGTGCGATAGCAAACATTTTTTCCCCTATGTACACAGTGTAACTTTGTTATTACTATAGGAAACATGTAAGCAGGGAGCGACCGAAGCGGTTTACGGAGGATATGAGCTGTGCTTCCATCCATGAGTTTGCATAGCAAGGAGATGCTAAACGACGCTTCCAGTGACGTGGAAGTGACAAGAGAGGACAACCAAATCGTATCGCAGAGATTGCGCAGCGACTGCATTATCTCGCGACACCACAGCCTCTCCCGATGCCTCTGCACGCTTCGTTTTTATGCAAATAACATAAGCGGCATATTCGTTGGCAACACACATATACAATAGATACACAAACATGCACAGCGAGACACAGAGCAAGAGGGAAAGCGTGTCTTTCCTTATCATGTCTCCTTCACGCTAATTCCTGTTTTGTTTTTCAAAATAACTCCATGGCTATCGCGTAATTGGTATGGAGAGCAGCTAACACACTTACTTTAATCCACTTTGCTAATTAGAATAGCTCGTGACTTGCATAATTGCGAATCTCATGTTTTCGTAGAACACACGATACTCATAAACTCGCACGCACGTAAAATTAGTATACAGTTACCTCCAATAAACAACTGTGCGAACTTCAAATTATTTTTAGTTTAGCTAAGTTTAGAAAAAGAAATTACATGCTGTCGATATAGATATAGAATAGTATATTTTCTTAATGTTGGCGCACTTATAGCCAGCTCTCAAGTGAAATTTTGTAGAATTTATGTATGTCTAGAACCAAAGCTAATGTCTACATTAATGTTGCTAGGATTTTGTAGCACTTGCGATACACACCAACTGTTTGCATCTTCCAACATCTTTCTACACTGTTAAAGAATTCAACTACTTTCCAGGAAATAGTCATGGAACGAACTGCATGGAAATTTTCAGTAAAACCAGAACCAAAAACTATAAACTTTTTAGTTTCAAACTTTAGTTTCTAAAAATATTTAATGTATGAATACTTAGACATTTCTTGACTATTATTTAAGCTCACGTTGTTAATATTTTTTTCTAATATTCAGGCAAAATTTCTTCCAATTATTAATTGTGTTCACTCAAAAATTTCGTATGGTCTTATTGGTAGATATATTTTCAATTTTATTTATGGCCTTTAGACATATAAGGCTCAGCAACATTGGAAAATTAATATACTGTATATACACAATGTGTAAACATTCAAAGTAAGAACGTACAAGGTTCGAAGGAAATATACCTTTAACATGGTAAAGCATCATAATACCACTTCTGAGTACTTCTAGCACCTTATAGCCATAAAAAAAAATTGTTGCGTGCAGCTTTATTTGGACTTTCCGCGGTTTTCTTCGAATTAGCTTTACATGCAGTACAGTATACACGGATCAGCTCTACAGAGCCATTTCATTTAATTCTTTTATAATTCTATTCATCTCTGTAAGTGAAATATTCTGAGAACATCTGAATCTTGGGCATTTATGAATAGTCATTCAATTGTAACACAAGGTCCATATTCTTTTCGATGCATCAGACATGTCCCAACACTTATTTTCGTTGTACGTGCTTTCCGCATACAACTCGAATAGAATTATAATCTTCATTATAATATAATCTTCATTCATTCGGAGAGTGTGTCCGATGAAACCAAGCCGTTAGTTAGTTGGCGAAACTGTTACACGCTTTTAGATTTTAATTAAAACGTATTGCTTTGCTCAGCAGTTATATCATTTCACCTTAAAGCAAAGCAAAAGTACAGAAGCAAAGCTTTGACGTGGAAAATTTCATTCTTGGGTATTTCTGGTATAACCATTACACTAATATCTCACTCAACCTCGGGAATAGTCAGCACAAGACTGAAAGAATATTGCTGCTAAAATCTGTAAAATAAGACCTTGTTTGCTTTAGTATGAAAAATAATATCTGCTTTCGTACTTAACAACAGACAAGTAACTATCGTTCAGATCATTTTATAATGTTGGTAAGAAATAAAACATGAAACTGCAGAATTATAATCTCTACAGTGAAACATAAAGGGAGAAAAAATCTATGAGTAGAAAATGAACCTTGATCGTTCTTTCTCCGAACAGACTTGAGTTCGCTCGTTTTATCTCAAGTTCATGAATACTTTAACATTTTAGAGGACCATGCTCGTTCTCACACAGAGCTAAACTCACCACATTATACTAATCTGATTTCATTATAAGATGGAACTATTCACTTTGTAAGAAACACCCATGCCCTGTCAACCAACAGCACCAGAAACAAGACAGCAGAGAACTGTAGAAACATTTAAAATACAATTCCGGTCGCTCACCTGTAAAGCTTCGCCATACTTTACAAACATGGGGTTTTCCCTAACGAAAGGTAAACAGAAAATGTGAAACTTCACATTTGGTAAATGGTAAGCCAGTGGGAGGGCCATCAAAAAATGACACACGGACCGTAAACTGGCTAGCTGAACCTTCTCAACCAAGGTCACACTTGAGCTAAAACACAATTTCACCAGCCATGGTCATCACCCACTGCCTACACACTTGATGAGTACCACACTGGTAACAGCAGAAAGCATTATACTAAAGAAACATTTAAGTACTGGAGAAACCAGAAGGTAAGCATTCTATTGTCAGAATTGCAAATATCCACGTCACGAAGACTCGTTGAAACATCACAATTGACGAAGTAGCTCAAATTAAACGTAAGCTTAAGATGAAGAAAAAGAAAGGGGGAGTGGGAGAGAGATTCCCCAATCCACCAGAAGAGAGAACCATGAGAACAACCCACCCCGAAGCACAGAAAAGTGTTTGAGTAGCGTGAACATCCAATAAACAGTCATCAGATTGGAGGCGATAAACTGAAGTTTACCCTTAAACACACATAAGAACGCAGAACGTAAAGTTTGAAATCAATCATGAAAACACATCACACGTAGACATCGCGTGAAACTATAAGCATGAAACAACAAGATCACCACAAAAGCGCAACTAAATCAAATAATGAACCCGAATATTACATTAGAACCTATAGTAGTAGATTCCACCAGTGGCATTCGTCATATTCTAACAGAAAAAGAAGGAGAAAGAGAAAAAAAAGTTTCTAGTAAATTACTATCTGCCAGGAGAAGACGAAATTGTCACTTGGCGTTCAAAGTCACTGTAGCTAATTGTGAAATTGGATATCAAACAAAAGCTAAAACGCTAAGCAAATTAGACTAACTAATTTAGTGCATTAACTCAGAAGCAGGGCAAAATATTGGTTCTCGACATAGCTTGTACTGAGCTTTAAAACTGAAATCAAAATAAAAGAATGTTCATGCAAATTTGTCTCGTTCTCTATAACTTAATCTAAGAATGTTCAGCTATAGTCTACATACTTAACTTCTAAATGAAAGTTAATAAACACTTTTTACACTGTTTATTTCCATTAAAAAAACTCCAAGCTTCAAAATCACAGAGTAACATTTGTGCCTGGGTATGTTATACAATATTTACTATGGGAAGAAACAATCATTTCTGATAAAGTTTTAACAATTCCTCAGCAAAAGAATGGTATCGGCAGATCGTGGCTTCGATTTCGGAGGGGGGAAAATGTTTAATTTCAATTAATTTCAGTCCAAAGTTGTAAATCTGTTCATTCGAAACCAACTTTTACATATCATCCGTTAGGAGTAAACATGTTCGCATGTAACAATTCTAGTACAAATTTTAAATACGGCACTAGTATTTAAAAAGCCGAACTAGTAATTTGAAAACACTTATAATTCGCTGAATATTTCTGTAAACAAATTTTGTCTATTTTCAGTTTATAACAACAAATTCTAATCATAACATTTTCAAAACATCGAAGATCTAAATACAATTGACGTTGTTCCACTTCCACTTAACGCAATTTTATAGAATACTTCAAAGATAACTAAAATCTTGAAGTGCAAGCAGATGAAGTGAAGCATCACGCGTACAAAATCAATCATAACAGAGTTAAATTTTCATGGTGGAATAATTTTTGGTCTTGTGGCCTTAAAACCTTTAAATGCTCTTAATCAAAATGAGTCTAACGATCATGTCGGTTAGATGAATATTCTAAATAAATCTTACATAGTTGAAGCGCGGAAGAGAAACAAACGCAACCTACCACTGAGTGCAGATATTAAACTTACTCCATACTTAAATGACAGTGAGCTTTTATCAAAAATAAATACGTCGCTATAGGAATAGTTAAAGTATATTCAAATGTTAAAACCAACATTGCAGAATGTAAATGTGAGTAATAACTCAGAACGAGAATTTGAGGGGATGCTAATCACCAGATTATACCTATACTATAGCACAGCATTAAGAACATATAACCAGCCCATGTCCGCCGTAACCAGATTACCCTTGCATCGCGTAAATTACACTTTGTACTACCATAATTAAAGTAAAATAGTTATCCGAACAAAAACACCAGAGGTGCAAAAAGTGGAGCCAAGTTCTTTAGCCCTAAAAAGGTGTGAAATGGGAGACGGATGAGCCAAGTTCCTTGGTGACAGCATGTAACAGGAACAAAGGAACTTGGCGCGAGCTGGCAAAAGCCTTAGGGTTGGGGGCGGTGGACATAGTGGGTTTTAGGATCCCTACCACCCTTATAGATTGAGGATCATGAACCTTGCCACCTCGCACCAAGTTCCTTTGTTCCTGTTACATGCTGTCACCAAGGAACTTGGCT
>JAGDQP010025824.1:0-26520 GCA_022664845.1 Lepisma saccharinum
GGAGAGGCCTCATCCACTAGTGGATTGAATATGGCTGTGATTTATTTTTATTATATATATATATATTGGTTGGACTGGATGTATATATATTAGTGAGCAGTCTTTGTTCCATAGCTCAGGGCGCCCAAAGTCTATATGTTGCTGGAGACAGAATTACCAAGTAGGCCAGATTAGAACGATTTCTTTATTTTAATTTGTAAGTTAATTTTAAGTTCTAATTTTTGTTTAGGTTTGAGAACATTTCAGTTCTGAAGGTGAGTCAGTGTGGGGTGTTATGTGGGAAGTCGAATTTCATTTGCCTAACAAGTTCTGGTTTTCCTGAAAAGGCGTGGTGGCCTTAAGGGCAGGCCCTTGATTTTTAAATTTTTGTTCATAAGTTTTGTCTTCCCTCTCCCTGAGATTTTTTTTTTTTTTTTTTTTAGAGGAAGTCCATTGCTGTTGTATTTGCTCTGGTTTTCCCAGTTTTGTGGGTTCAATGTAGATGTTTTTTTTTTTTGTTTTTTTTTTTGCATATTTCGATGTGTAGATCCAATTTTTATTTAACTTGTGGGGTTACATCATAATAAGAGTTTTCCCGCCATAATGTTTACTTTTCCTGTGACATCACGCAGAATGTCGTGAGTTAGTTGGTTGAGTTCTTGGGGAGTTTTTGTTAGCCAGAAGACGAAGCTGCATTTCTTATTTGGATGAGACTTCATTTACTTAATCTCTTACTTTTTCTATCCTGCCTCAGTATCAGTGGATGCAACATTTCTGCCTCTAGCCGGACTTGAATCCGTATTGTTTTGTGGTGGTCGCCTGAAGACACTGAGCTCAATATGATATGTCCACAGTATAGAAGGCTGCTTTAATCTGCTATTTATTCTTATCTTGTCATTGGAAATTTCTGTCACTGCCGATCGCCACTGCCTCTAACGAATATTTTTTTTCTGTTCTAAAAGGACTCAAAAATTACTTTTGGTCATCAATTTCCGATGATCGACTCGCCGCATTGATGATTTGGCTGTGGAGCGGAAAGAAATTGAGAAAATTTATATTGACGATCTTTTTAAGGATTGCTAAAATAAAACCAAGATACTTTAGTGTTTTTCATCTGCTGTAAATAACACTTTACAAAAAGTTGACAATTAAAATATCCTTATTTATATATCAGATATAAGTGTTACTTGTTTTAGTTGCATTATGTTAACCATGTAGAGATGCCTGTGAATTACGTATAGGGATTCCGCCAGAATTTTCAGTTTTTGGGGTGTAAAGTAAAAATTGGGTGTGTATTGGTGGAGATTTGCACGTTTTCTGTCGATTTTTAACCGTAAATTTTAACGGTTCGGGGTGCTCTCGAGATTTTGCGGGGTGTTACCCGCACAGGGGGGGGGGCGGAATAACTGATGAGTATGAAGTAAAAACTACGCTTGGAAGTAGGTGGGATGCATCAAGCGATATATCATAAGTTCAATGACGCCACTGTTTTTTTTTGGGGGGGGGGGTATAATAAAGAAATAAAATAAATGTTCTTCTCTCCCCCAGCTTTCACACAGAGATCTCTTAAAATCAATAGCTTACTCTTATTTACCAATAGTACGGACTAACTCACTAAATCAACACTGCTTTGTCACTTTTTTGAAGCGTGAAAACAATTCATTTATGAGATTTTATTTTCATAATTTGTAATATGCCTATGCATAATTTAACAATCTCTATGCGTATATAAAATTGAAAGTGACTATGTTTGCATGAGCATCACGGCAAAACGGTTTGACCGATTGGAACTATTTTTAGCACATGATCAGATATTAGATCCGTGTGGGAAGTTATCATATCAGTCGCCATCTTTTTTGGTTCAAAATGAGCGCTCAAAAACATTTTCCACACCTTTTGAGCTAGAGGTACAAAACTTGGTATGGAGGTGTGCCATCACGAGTAGGTCACGATAATATAAGAAGAAAATTCGTCATCTTGATCTAAAATAGCCGCCCCAAAAAACGCATTTTTCAAACACTGAAACTAGAGATAAGAATTTTGGTATGAATGTGTACCACCACGAGTAGGTTACAATAAATGGGGCAAAACTTCCCAATGAGGGGCAGACTGTCGGGGGGTATGGGGGCAAATCTGCACCATGGGGGTGAAGCCTCCCGGGGAGTCTGGTTACGATAAAGGGGGCGCAGTCCTAAAAGATCCCCAAGTTCGGGGCGCAGCCCGCCACGGGGGAGAGAGCATTCGCTACAGTCCCGATTACTGTTGCTAACTTTATTCACACCGCACCAACTAGCGGGCAAATGAGAAAACCTTCTCTATAGGGAGAATCCCCGTAGAGAGGTTTTGGAGGAAGATTTGCACCATGCGGGTTCAGTTCTCTGGAGAGTCTGGTTACGATAAAGGGGGCTCATCCCCAAAAAACTCTCGAAGTTAGGGGCGCAGTCCACCACGGGGAAGTGAGTATTGGTGATAGTCCCGATGACTGTTGCCAACACATTTTATTCCCCCGCTTCAACGAGCGGGCAAATCAGCAAGTGACATATATATGTAATAATAATTGTCATTAAATTAGTTAAATAATGGCATTTAGGAATTAAGTGAGTAAGTTCAATCGCAGGTCCGACTCCGATTTCGGACAGTCCGAGTCCGAACGAAAAGTCCGAGTCCGATTTCGGATAGTTCGAGTCCGAACAAAAAGTCCGAGTCCGGATTCGGACAGTCCGAGTCCGATTTCGGACTGTCCGACAAAATGGTCCGCGGATTCGGACTTTTTAGAAGTCCGAAAAAAGATGTCCGAAGTCCGGATACAAAAAAGTCCGGATCTGACCAAGCCTAGTCATAACCCATATCAAATTTTACTTGATGGCATTATTGATGCGAGCACCAAAGACTGATAACGAAAATGAGCGAAAAAAATAAGCGTAGTAGTGTAGTAATACCGAATCTACCTGCCTGCCTCACTTCCCTGATTGTTTAACCCGGCGATCATTCGGTATCATTTACCTTACCGGCTTCCAAGTTTCTGAACAAATATAATACTGCCTATACGACTGGCTACCTAAAAATGAATAGTGGTTTTCTGTATTGACTGCCCCCCCCCCCCCCCCCCAAAAAAAAAACACACACACACACACAAAATGGGTCATCTGCGTTATGTTCGATGTTTAAAAGTTCATCCAGAAACGTGAAAATCACGCAGTAGTTGTGAAACGAATTGCGAAGAGAATGTCCTAATTCCTGCGAAGTTATACATGCAGGAAAACAAGTGAAATGAAATCATTAGGAACTAACACGTGACCAAGAAGTATAAAATTGGAAGTGCGCTAATCTCTCATGAATTTCATTTTTTTTTCTCCTCTCTCTTCAAAAACTGTTTCGATGTGCATAATAGATTCTATGATTTCTTACATACACATCTGCGAGTTTTGCTAGTCTCTAGATCAGGCAACCTGGAGGTGGAGGGATGTGTGCAAGGGGGTCGCGATGGGAGGTGGAAAATAAATTTAACTAGGATTTTGTAGGCAAAAATTAAGTAATTTCAATTTTTTTTTTCGCTTGCTGTTTTCAACATTACTAAAGATAATATAGTTTGTTTTAGTAGTTTTTGGATAATATCATTAGGATATTTATTATAAAAATACAGGAAATAAACAATCATGTTTTGAAAAGAAAAACAAATATTACATAAAATCACTGTGGGTCACCCGCTAGAAAGGATGGTAAAAGGGGCTCGCGGGATGAAAAAGATTACGAAACGTTGCTCCAGATGGTGTATTGAATTTACTTATGGTCTTTAGGCATCTCAGGCTCACGGTGTGATAGATGGGGGAGGATGTTGGAAGGTAGTCTGGCAGGGCCGGGCCTAGACACTAAGTACCATCCCGGCATTTTTCTAGTATATGAAAAAACCTGGCGAAACTACAGTCTGGATGGACGGGAGCTGGGGTCGTTCGCAGGACTTGCCGATTGCTAAACTTACGCTCTAGCAACTGAGCTACGGCCGCTTGGTCTTTCAATGGTGTACAAAGAAATTGCAAACCAGTTTGAAAACCTTTGCCTAAGATATTCTATAATTATCCACTTTAATGTCCACAACTATTGTGGCAGTACTTCTGGTTCTTGATAATAATGTTTCAATCTACTGCAGTCTTGTTCTGTTGAAATCAGTCCATGTGAAATAACATTCAAAAATAGGAAATCATATTTTCTAGGAATAACTTTATAAAATTCACCAATATATCACAAACTGTGTTATTGGAGAAAGTAAGAGGAAATCAAATTTTCTATTTTATTCATTTAGCTCAAAAGGAGGAAGAACATAAACGTCGAATTAGGTTAGAAAGCAATACTTCGGTACATGTTCCCACATTAGGCTGTCAGTTCTCAAGCTAAGAATCAACAAAAGATCACCCTACAAATCCATTTTACAAAAGTTTTATATAGAACTTCAATACCTAAACAAACATAGTTATTCAATGTCTGCTTATTACCAACCAGAAAACCTCAACTATGAAGAGAAAATATATCCGACATAAAAACCAACGTAATTTTGTCCTGTTTCTAGCACACAAGAGTCCCATCTCGATACGCCCGTTTGGTACAGAATGTAAATAGGCGGAGAGAAAATAAAAAGTCACTAGAAGATTCTCAGTATACAGTGTACAGAAACTCAAACGAACTAAGGCTATCAAATCCCACACAATAAGCAAACTACGACTCCCTGGACGGTCGCACATCTCCCTTCCGACAACAACCAACTTTTCTCCAACGACCCGTCATTAAACTCCCAACATGCTAATGAGTGTCGGAAGTTACGTATCCCGCAAGCGTCATACGAAAAGTACTAGGACGACCACTCCTTGCTTCACAAATACACTGAGTTCTGCGAAATCAGTGTTGCAAGTTAAAATTTCATGGAATCAAGTTTCAAATCCAATCGAAAATGTCAAATCTAATGTTACTACGTAAGCAAACATATAACTAGATCATGAAGAAGTTATATTCGGTGTAACCAGAACAGTAAGAATAAGGAAGTTTTTTGTCGTCCATGAAAGTAACATGAGTTGTTAATTATTGTGAACCATTTCAGTTTTATTACAACCATCTTGAAACTGAATATTTGGTAAACAATCCAAAATCAACCATGTTACCTGACAATTGATATCACCGTAGTCGTATAAAATAACACAAAAGATATAGTTATCAAACCTCTTAAACACATGATTAACAATTTATACGGTTTTTAAGTCATGTAGTCTTTGTACAAGTTTTATGCCATCATCTGAAGTGTGATGAATAACTTATGCAGTTTTCGATAGTTGTTTTTCTATCTTGATTTAAGTTAAAATTTTCTTCTTTCTTTAAATTTTGTTCACGCGTTATTATTTCCACTGATTCCTTTATAATTCTCTCGTAATAGTTGTTGCTTTTGTGTAACATCACAGTCTCCTGGAAATAAAAGCTATCCAGAAATACTCGAAGGTGTTGAAACTGTTGATATCTCAGTTCCCTTAGTAAAACTTTGCTTTTTAATTTTAGTATCAATAGTTCTTCCTGTCTCACCAATATACACTTTCCCACAATTACAATTGATTTTGTACATACCTGAGTCGTTATATACTGTAGGGGTTTGTCTCTCAGTGAGCGCGGTTTAAGATTTTTGCCTACGCTTCTTTATAAAATTAATGTTTTATGAAAAAAGAAAACTGTACAAACAATTACCGAAAAAATGGTTTTTCGTTGCCTTGAAAGAGTAACTGTTGATGATGTAGACAGAATAGTATTTAAATAATTTTGAATGAATATTAAAACAATGACGTTTTGATCGAAAAGACGACCCCTCTATATATTCAAGCTCTTGCTTATGTAACTATGTAAAAATGAAAAACTAAATAAATAACTGTGTTGTTGTTTTTTTACACATATAAAGCAACGCAGACAGAAAATATACTATAAATCATCCTTAACAAGATTTTCCCATTTTTCTTTACAAGCGCGGCCATATTCCCCTTCAGCAAGAAGTGTCAGTCATGGAGCTACACGAACACGCAGCTCTTCCGACATTCAACTTTTACCTAAAAATAATTTTCAGCACATACTTTCAAAAAAGACCACAGAAATGCCTTAAATCAAACCACCCAAAACCTCGTAATCCTTTCGTAACATCTAGAACAGTCAACTGCTTTAACCAACTCACCTACGAACAACATACTTAATTCGTCTCTTTTCTCGGTTTATACAGTATTAAAGTACTGTGGAAAAATTAGTAAACCGGAGAGTATCAGAGCATATTGTGAATAAAATATGTAAAGTGTATACAAGAAGTGTTCAAAATTCACCTTCAAGGGCATGATAAATTTCCAATGTTCCCTGTACATATTACATTCATTGAGAAAAATGCGTACAAAAAATGTAAAATAAGTATACTTTACAGTGCAGTTGCAGTTACTACCGTACCGTAAACAGCTCCCAACACATTCAATATACAATCAGTCGCATGTATAGATGATCGAATTAAGCAGTAATATTGTTGATAAAAACTGTTTAGCTGGCAACCCAACTTTTGACTTTTCTCTTACGACGCCAACACGTTCTTCTTGCATTATTTTTTAAGAATCCTTTTCTTCTTTTCTCTTTCTCTCCAGGAGTGCCCCCCGAAGGCCAATTTTTCACTAACTGTATTATGTCCTCCTGGAGAGCTGCGCATTTCTCTCGAAGAGCTATGGTCCTAATAATCCGGCTTTTGCCGAACCGTGAGACTATTAGACATCCCTACTGCTTGTAACTGTCGACTCGATGTGAAACGCGACCGGAGATTTATTCGCCTGGAAAGGAAGAAAGGATAGGAAAGAAAGTGATATTCGGAAATTGTTCTTGCAGAAGGTAGTAGAAATAACAAATATTCTTTGGAATGTCTCAGCAGTGACAATTAACTATAATCAGTAGGGCCCGGGACTTTATGCCCTATAAAACTGTAAAATATGTATGTAAATATGTCATAGAAACTTGAAAAAATGTCACGAAAATTTAAAAAAAAGTCAAAAAATGTCATCTCCCAAAACACAGAAAAAATTAGAATATGAGTACTTAATTTACAAACTCATTTTTAGGGAACATTTTGTGGTTTCATTTTTTGGTATTTTTTTAAAATGTTTTATTTGAATTTAGTTGACAGCTACAAAAGGAACATTTTCCAGTTAAATTAATTGTATAAGTGTTTCTAAACAGATTTTTAAAGGAAAGTTATATCGTATTTTTTAATGTTTTATTTTACTTAGCTTACGGTTACAAAAGGAACATTTTTCAATAAAACAATTATAGAAGGTTTTTCGTGTTAATTTGAACAGCTTGTAACGAATCTCTAGAACTTGTGATTTCAGTTTCTTCTAGTTGAACACACACACACAAATGGAGAGTATGTATATATTTCAATGTCATACTATGCTATACACTTGAAAATGAAAAATAAAGATCGGACAAATCAATAGGCAAAAGTAATTTTAAGCATTGCATTGTGACACGAAGCCCTTCTTCAGGTTCTCTTCTTTGAAACTTCGCCTATTATCTACTTGTAGCGTGAGAATGTACGTTCCACATAGTACGAAGTCAAAGGAGCAAACCTCAAACATACTGTATCTGCAGGTGTTAAATCTTCAACATCTTTTAGAGTTAATTCTCCGTCACCACTCAGAACAGCGGCGATGTTGCTGAAAGTGCTATATCCAGGATTATTGTTCAGGATGGCAGTGAACTTGTCTTTCACCAAATCTGCTGTTGGTCCCTTTGCTGTTGATAACTTTGTTCTAACATCTTCTACGGTTTCAAGACAGTCTTGCACACTGAGACCATTTGTCTCCAATCGCTCAATGGATGACATCAGAAACCCAAAATTTGCAGAAATGTACACAATATCATCTTTTAATTTAATATCATTAAGGAATTCCTGAACAACACTAATACATGCTGCATCTTCAGTTTGAAATCCAGCAACTATTTCGGCAAGAATAGGCATATTGGCGCAGTAATATTGAATTACTTTAAGCCATGTTCCCCACCGTGTCACCACCGGGTGTGGTGGCAAAGCAGTATCCGAAGCAGCCTCCTTTAGGGCCTGGCGTCGTGATGGACACTTCAAGAAAATTTTCTTCATATTTGACACGAAGCGATCTACGTTGGGGTATCTTGCTCTAATTTCTTCACATAATCTGTGGACTCCGTGTGCCAGACAGGTAATGTGGATCATTTTGGGATATAGAACTTTCAAGGCTTTTCCTGCTTTCACCATATACCTAGCTGCATCCGTTACAAGTACGAGAAGCCTCACGAGGAGCGCTTTCTGGAAAAACCACCTGAATTGCGTTTTCAATACAGCCAGCGATTGTAGAATTGTTAACCTTCTCCAACTGCTGAACATGCACAAGGAAAATTTCTCTAGACTGTTCCAAAATACCAAGCACAACATTGGCTATATAACGTTAGCAACAGTCTGTCGTTTCGTCCACTGATAACCAGAAATTTTTATTTTTCACTTTCTGCCGGATGTTACACATAGTTTCACTATAGACATTTTCCACATAGGCCTTCCTAAGTGTGGATTCGTGAGCGATTTCCTTGTCGCAGTACTTCTCCAAAAACTCACGAAGATTAGGGCTTTCCAACTTCCACAGAGGGATATCCGATGCGATAAATGCTTTACACAGGTCCTTGGAGAAAGAGGACATTCGACTGCTCAGGGACGATGTCACATGTTGAAGTAGCGTTTGTGATTTCGCTTTCTTCCTACACACATTTCTTTTAGGCTTCGTCGTATCTAAATGTTGCAATACAGAAGATCTCTTCGAATATCCCACACTGGATTCACAGAATTTACAGAACAATATCTTGTCATCTGTAGAGAACACATCGCTCCCAAGTTCTTCAACGTATGCTCTCAACTCTAACGAAACAGATTGCTTCACAGGAGGCAGGCATTCTCTACACTTGCTCCGCTGCACGCCTGGCTAAAACTACTGTTGATTTTGACTGACGTAAAAATAACTATTTTATCAGCACAAAATGCTCATTTGTTTGTTTTTGTTAAAAAGGAAAAATGCAAAGAAAAAAAGGACAGTTGTGATTGTCGTGCGCACGTTCAACAATGACCAGAGAGATTTTTGTTTTAAACGATGTTCGACATTATAACGCAAGGCGGTATTATTTATCCCGTACTAAATTTTAACCTGGTAGAAAACCAAATGTGTTTCGCATAGTCTAATGCAAGTTCAATCGACCACAGCGAGAATGCGGATTTTATTACTTTGGCAGAAGGCATATAAGAAAAAGTTAAAAAATTATCGATTTTGTGCAAGTATATTGCAAAATATATATAGAAATATGTCTTATCATTAGAAAAGTGAATAAATATGTTTCCAAATTGGAAAATGTAGAAAATATGTCAAAATATGTCCTATCAGCTTTGCTTATTTCAGCTCTTTTTCGCCTGATACGTGAAGATCTCACCCCATTATCCGATTTCCATGTAAAATAAATATATGTTATAACAAACTCCCGGGCCCTAATAATCAGTTCTGCATTTATTTTATTCCATCAATATATGTATTTTAGAAGCAAAACAAAAGGGGGTAATTCGGAGGTGTTTTCTCCACAACAAAACGAAGAAATAGGGTAAGCTCTTACGTTTCGCAATTTCCTCTAGAAGGAACTAGGTGATTGGAAAGTTTCGTGATTTCCTTGTAAAATGTAATGGGTGATTCAAATGTGGGCCTATAATTTCTACAGATCTGACGCAACATGAACGTAACCATATCAAATGTGAATGATACCTCTGATGCATACTACTTTCTCCGTCTGCCATCTTCGATTCAACTTCTTTTTTTAAATGGCAATAGGAGCAAGTGGCATATCAAATACACTTGCAATTTTCCAAAAAAATGTCACTGGTGACTAGTTTTAATGCATTTATAACCGTTCTCATGTTATTGCGTGTTACATTCTACATTTGGTATGTATCGAACTATCCATATAATTTGAACATACATCTACAGGTTATATAGAATTTTAAAGTATTGATATGCAATGTTAATTAGATCGCATTTACGATCACATTTCTGACGCATGTTACATGCTCCGTCCGCCATCTTGGGTTTTGCTGATTTTTGTCGAGTAAGAATAGGCGCAAGTGAAACATCAAACTCGTCTGCAATTTTCTCAGGAATTAACTTTATTTTACCGCATCTTTAACCAGTCTCAAGTTACTACAAGTTAATTAAAAATATTGTTTTTAATTCAATAATCGAGTTACGACCAGCGTCCAGTCTCCCACGCACAGGGTGTCGGTTTGCGGTTCCGCTTCGGTTCCCGTCCAGACAACAATATTTCTTAGAAGAAAATATTTCTTTATGCTAATCTTAAGTAATAAAGGTACACTCTATTCCAAAAAGGATGTCCGCATTGATTGAGGCAATTTTCAGATGAAAATTATGAAGTCCAACTTCGGGTATCTTCGGAAACAGTAAACCAAAGATGCTAGGTTCGTGCCCTGGAAGGAAGGATGAACCTTCGCAATTGGGAAAAAATACGCAGATGTATTTATTCTTTTAAGTGCAATAAGATATGTTGAAATGTTATTAAGTGTAGAAAAAAGTAACATTCATTAAAATATATAATGATACAGTATTTCGAAACCATCCATGTATCTGAGCACGTGATAGTTTTGTCACCTACATTTCCATTCGTGAAAGCACATTTGCAATGAAAGTGAAGACAGCACATTTAGTTCTCGCATTCATAGTACAATAAACAAGAGAAATGAGAGAACAACAACTGCATTTGCAACGTATATAAATGTCATTCTCTTGAACAAAGAAAATTCAGTCGCTTCTTCAGAAGTTCTACCAGAAAAAACTACACAGATGTGTTCATGTTAGCTCAGTGGTAGAGCACGTGGCTTCTAATCTTGAGGTCCTAGGTTCGATCCCCTTCTGGAAAATTTATTTTTATGTTATGATATATTCCTAAAAGCATGAATAATTAGATAAAATAATAATAATCAGTATTATATATATCCATACAAGCATTTCAGGACATAAGTAATTATTATGTTTAAAATATAACATCAGAGAAGTGGTGGGTGTTGACAGAAAGTCGGTATATTATAATTGAACGTTAAATACAAATTAAATCAATGTTGTTATATTCAAAGTCGGATCGAGGTGCCATACAGCAAATTTACTATCCCCAAAGTTCATACAAATTCTGTATCCCCAAAGCTCATGATCCCCACGAACGATGAGTCACCAAGATACTAAGCTCTTCTTCAATAAAGACGACTGAGGTTCTTTCCATGTGTCTGAAATGCTTTTTTCTTTTTCTCTCTCTCTCTCTCTCTCTCTCTCTCTCTCTCTCTCTCCCTCTCTCTCTCTCTCTCTCTCTCTCTCTCTCTCTTCCTGGCAAACACTATACTTTGTCATCTGATGAAGAGAAGTTGTTATTGTCTTATTAACTAGTAAGAAAAACACTTGACCTGACCACGGCTCGAACCAACGTTCGTGTAGTATTGGTTTAGAAAGCAAAGGTTTTAACAACGATCTACTGTTATAGCCAGAGAAATGTTCAAGATTTGTCGTATTAAAACACCAGCAGATTGAGTCAGGCTAAGTGGGCCATTTTATACGTTTGTGCTTTTGGATAAGGAAGACTAAATTGGATTGATTTCCGTCTGTTGTTTTCGTAACAGAGCAAGTCTGTGGATGCTTTTTCTAGGTTTAAATCCAGAATGAATATTTTATACGTGTAAAGGTAGTATGACAATTAACTTAGTTAATTTAAACAGCTTTTCTTATTTATGAAATTCATTTATGAAAACTATTATTATTTTAATTATATTCCTTGCGCGAACATTAACCAAATCGTTCCCCACAAGGGGCGTGCCCTACACTTAACCAATCGCATGCCAGTTACCTGCTGTTACTTGTTTCTTTGCTGCTCAAAGCTCAGAGCAATGTTGATCATGGACAGACCTTCAGCTGTAATTACCTTGTTGGAGTTGGAGACGGATGGGTATCCCGGACGCTACACCCAGGCGATGGATTCGGCAATATCGAACTACAGGTCAGACTGGCAATTTACGATCTCCTGGTCGTCCTCATGCCTCTATCGAGGCAGAAGATGCGAGATTAGTAAACGAAGACCGGTTAGACCCACTAAGGACATCTAGACATCTAAGCGAAGCTTCCCACTTTCCTGGTAGTAGACAGACAGTGCTCCGAAGGCTTCGTCAGGTTGGATTACGTGGCTGTGTTGCTGCCGTGAAGAAAAACTCTAATGGCCGGTTTCACCAACCTTCCTTAAATTTCGGTTAAGGGCGCGTTAGTTAACGCTTACATAAATATTTAAGCGTCCCTTAAGTCTTTTCCATTGCATCAACATTTAACGCTACGATTTAAGGTTCCCTTAACAAACGAGACGTTAAAGCATTGGTATTCCTGAATGTGTAATTTCTCATACATGCTGTTCTATTTTCAAGAATTGCGATTGGTTGATCTGCGAGACTGGCCACAAATAAATGACAATCACAGTGCGTTAAGTATAAAGTAAACAAATTCGGCCTAATTTCCCGTGTGTATAGTATTTGTTGTACTGTATTCAGAGCGCCTACAAATGAATGCTTATAATTCAAATTAAATATTGTACCTTAGAACGCATAAATGTTTCTTATCTATCTCACCTGATTGACGGAAAGTAAGTGTCAGTGTAGGGTGTCCGTACCTGTAATGGACCAGTCGCCAGTGGTTGACCAATAAGGGAAACAAACGGTAATATTATTTATATTTGATACAGCAGTAAACAAAATACGTTTTATTTTTTCGTAGGGTTTAATAGTGTAGCCCCCAAACGCTGTGCAATCAGAAAACGCATTCTCACCCACCAAAATCACTTAAATGTATAAAGTGAATCTTGAGCTACAACTAATACATGATATACGTGCATATGTACTAGAAGTCATGGTACTGTGAAGTAATTAATTATTTTATCCCTTCGTTGTTCAAGGAACAATCTATAGTAAATAGAATAAATGATTTACACTGGAACAATAGTCGTTCACAATTGACTATTTACAACTGGTCACCTAGTGGTGCAACTTCACCTTCAGCAATAAATTTTTGTCTTCTCAAATGAAACAAATGCGAATTCTTTGACTTTTTCTGTACTGTCTCAGGCTTTGTTTCATAGACCAAATAAGTATTTTTATATTATTATATAATAGTCAGTTCTTGTTTACATTTGAAATTTTACTTATTTGATCAACCATTGGCACGATCAGATTGTATAGTTTCGACACCGTGCCAATAGAAGCAGATGAAGCTATAAACACATTCCTCGAGTATGTTGATACGGATTGTTTTAATTCTTTCAGCCTTTATTCCGCAGAGCCGATCAAATTACCTTATGTTCAATCTTTTTTATTATTTACTAAGTTACAGTGGGTTAGGTTAGGTTATTCTACGCAACCTTTCTTTTTATTATTATTATTACCATGGCTGTACCGGCTCTGCGGAACTTCACCCATTCTTTCCCTTCGTAGCTTACCTACTTACGAAGTTAATTAAAAAATTCTTTATATTAGCTTCCTCTGTTATATGGCGGATGAATGTACTTCCAGTGTAAATATTTTAGTTGCATCCAATGCAGAGAGTGATACAAAATCAAGTGGGATGGGCATGAATGCAAGCACACTTTTTCACGGGCGCATGTGTGATGGTGTACTCACATCACTCGTTGATTTTACATCACGTTCTTCTGCATTGTACGGAACCGAGACAATACAAATAACTACATTAGAAATGAGTAGTTCAGTGCCATATGACAGAAGTAACTTACAGAAAGAATTACAGTTAATTGCAATGTTCTCTTTATTCCGATAGATACAGACTCGTTTTGCTAGATTTGGCTTGTGATCTATTTAAAAATGGATATGAATTACGTTTTGTCTGTAGTTAAGGAGGTTAAGCATTCAAGGGAATAGTAAACCATCTCAATGCTCTATGTACACATATCAGCGCATTATGTTTGCATTTCTTTTGTGCAAGACAAGGTGAAAATGTATAGCTGATTACATCCACAATGGAATCACCTTATAAATGGTGTACAAGGGAGCTTTGTACGAAAAGTTCTACTTATCTAGTGCTTTCCCTCAACTATTCCCGACGGCTATACTCAATGTTATGAGTAACTTTGACTAAGATGTAGTTTTAATGTGGAAAGTCATGGTTATATAACTAGTAATAGTCACTACAACCCGAGAATTCAAAAGAAACAAATGCATTGCCCACTCCTTTCTGAAACAGTTTTGTAAATTGTATGTATACACGTACATTACTGGAAAGTGTTCTACCAAGGAAATTATAATCTACTGTGTTATTTACACATTATACATTGCACACAAATGTGTTGCCTGTAAAATTGCCCAAAGAATGCATCTTCTTAAGTATTTCTTGTATAAACATTATCGACCATCATATTTACATTGCTAGGTAAGAAAGCAACGTTATTTCCAAAAGTACAAGGATACGTATTTAGGAAAATATAAATCATACACTATAATCAGTATAGTTGTCCGCCATATTCCTACGTAATTTAAGGTCACGTTAAACTGTTAAGGGAGGAAAATCGCGTCCTTAAGTTAAGGGCGAGTTTAAGGAGCTGTAACCTTGAGGGAGGTTGGTGAAACACTCTGGCGCTGTGAGGAAGCGTTAAATGGACTTAACGCTTCCTTAACATTTAAGGAACGTCGGTGAAACCGGCCATAAGACGAACACAAAATTTACCGTCTAGCATTCGCACATGCGAATGTGGATCGCAACTGGGAAAACGTAAGTTTCTCAGATGAATCCATATTCAAACCATCAAATGAGGGGCGCCGTTTTGTGTATCGTCCGAGGGGCACCTGATATGCCCCTAGATATGTGGCTGCGTGCAATCGCTGTGGTCGTGTATTTATTTCATGTTGAGGTTGGATTTCCAGTCGCGGTGCAGGACATCTACACAGGGCACCTGGACAGTGCTCAGTACTTACACATCGTGAGTAACATCATGGTGCCATCAGTACGAGTACTTCAGCCTCATGGTGTTATTCAGTTTCAGCAAGACCAGTCCCCAATACATATTTCCCGTGTGGTTCAGGAATGGTTCACAGGGCAGCCTGAGATTGATTTCATTGACTCGCCGCCTTGTGGAGCAGACCTCAATCCCATGGAAAATCTGTGGGCAGAAGTAAAACGTACTCTAAGGTACAGTTGGCTTGAGGCAGATGCACCAAGAACTCGGGATGACCTGTGGGAAATTGTTTCCGAGGCATGGCTGGAGGTAGATTTGTCAGCCATCTAATAGATTCCACGCCTAGAAGAATGGAACGTGTAATAAATACAGAAGGGTCTTGGACACAATATTAGTGTTCCTCACCCCAACTCCCAAAACAGCCCTTTTTAGGGCTACCTAAACCTTTTCTGAAAATATTTCTCGTAGCAACCACTCCTTGCACCATATTTCTGTGGAATTCTACTAATAAAGAAAAAGAAAAGGTATATCTTGGATTCGAACTCAAGATCTGACGAGTAGGAATCTCGCGCTCTATCACTGAACACGCGTACAAACCAATTCGGAAGAAACATGACTTAAATTTCCTTTGTTCAGTGACAATGCTACTCATATCAGTTGAAAATGTTGTATTAAACTTGGAATATTCCGAAACCCCCAGAGTTTCGATGTAGCAAATTCTTGAACAACACGGAATATTCCGAAACCCCAGAGTATCGATGTAGGAAATTCTTGAGCACAGAAAGAAAATGGCAATGAACATTTTCGAATTTACCTCCATTAGTCAATTAGTGAAAGTGCGGATTTATACTGTTTCTTTCCCACAACCCTGTCAAGTTTTTATATTATGTTTCATATTTTTTATTAAGGTATTTTCACTTTCTACAATTGCGAAATTCCGAACTGGAATTCGGTAAATGAGTAATTGACTTCCTAATGCTATACTCGACCACCGCTGGTTCTTATAAAAGGTATGTCACAAAACCTCAGGTTGGAAGACTGATTTTACGCGCCTCATCAGTTTCATTTTAATCATGCGTGTTTTTTTTTTGTGTGTGTTTTTTTAACATTTTAGTACGAACTGCTTAAGAAAAGGATGTAATTAAAAAGATCTTTATTACGACTGTCTCGACCGTGCAAATGAACAGCACAGGGATTGGGATAAGATAAAATTAATTTTATGTGTACGAAATAGAAAATTGACAGGTGGAATGGAATGTTAACAACACTTGTGCGTATGCCCACCGCTAACCTGGGCTGCGTCCCCAAGCGTTCCGCCGCCAAGCTCCCTTCGGACGCACCGTACCCCCTTGCATATATCACTAGGTGTGCATCCAAATACATCTTAGCTTTCAGAAGCAATCAGTTATTTATACACATCCTAGCAATTATTAAATAATAAATATGAATATATAAAAATATATATTTAAAGAAAAAAGAAGAAAAAGTGTTGTCCTGGGCAAGATTCGAACCCGAGACCTTCTACTTAAGAAGTCGACTAGTCATCCAACAAGGCGACCTGTTAAACACCTCTTTCGAACTTGTATTATAGTGCACGTGTTACGTAAGAAGCCTAGTCACGTGTCTTATTTCCAATCTCTGTGCTCAACTGAAGGCGTTCTCCTGGTTAATTTGGAGCGTTCTCCTTTTTATTAATTTTCTTCGGGTTACTGCGGTGTTCATACTTTTTCTCAAGTTAATATTGTGTGGCTCAAATCATAAAGTGTTCTGCAACAAGCCAAACCCAGCCCGGTACAGGCTACTATTTATTTTAGGATAAAGAGGTCTGTAATAACAAAATATTAACGTATGTTTTTAAAATATATACATATATAGAAATATGTAAAAGTAACAATGGAATACGACTTACGCCGTCGCTGTGCAAAATTTCTTCACTGTATATGACGTCGGGAAATTAGTTAAATTAACGTTACAAGTTTTGAGGACACCACGAACCACTGTGAGCTAAAGAAACGAATGTAAAACGCCTTAAAACCAACATTTTTTTTTATTTTTTTTTGTTATGTTCTACCACTTCAGAACATACGAACAATTCATGGATATAACCACTAAAAATACATAACTAGGGCTCGGAACTTGATGACCTAAAATATCCCGAAATATGACCTATAAAATGACCGTTAAAATGTAAGAAAAATGACCTAAAAATGTAAAAAAAAAAAAAAAAGAGACCTATAATTTTACTTTTTTATTGGGATCAGGTGAGTAGTTCATTAAAGCGGTACCTTATTTCCACGATCAGAAGAATCCAAGATCAGTGAGTATAGGAAGCCAAAACTTAGGGATAAGGACAGAAAACTCAGTTATTTTCTTTCAAGACTCATTGATTTTGCTTAGGAAAGATTCTACAAATTAACTGATATTGAGGATTTTGAATATTTCACTAGCGTATCTAATGTCATATTTTACGAAAAAATAAATAATTGAAACAAACACAAATCTTAAAACATTTATAAATTCTAAAATATACAGGAGTAAGTGTGTTTTGTTTATGCCACTTATTAAAAAATACGATTTACCACACCCATCTTATTCTGAATTACTGCTCTTGTAACACCATAGTAATTGGTAAATTCTCAAATGAAAGAGATAGTCAATTGACAGCAAAATCATTTTGCAAATTAACTGGTACTAGGCATTATGAATATTTCACTAGTTTATCTAATGTTAGAATCTTTCATGGGAAAAGAGTAATTGATTCAAACTTTTTACACAAAGCTTAGTTAAAACATTGCAGATTCTAATGGTATGTTTGTCAATGCCACTGACTAAGAAACTACGGTTTTTCACAACTACCTTATTCTGAATTGCAATACACCACAATAGTAGTTCGCAAATTCTCAAATGAAAAGGATCGTGTAACTTTCGGCATCTTCACAGAATCACATTCAAAAAGGAACTGAGGTTTAATCTTTTAAAGTTACTCTTCTCCACCCCAACGTAACTCTGGATTCAAAAAGAAACAACACAACAACAACAACAAGAGATTGGTGGGGCTGTATATGTCAGTGTTTCGAAGCCACCCAAGTTCATATTACTTAACATTTCGAGGAGAAAGAGACTTTGGGGACGCAATAAACACATCAGCACCACAAAGAATCGGAAGACAACATAGATCTAGTGAGACGAGGGATATAAAGTGTTTTCGTCCACTACAGAGGGTGGGGGAAGGAAAATGATTTGACTTTCCATGATTTCCATTCCTCGCAGTTGGTTTCAGTTCTCTGGACCTCGGTCAGAGAAGAAAGACCAGAAGACCAGCAGGCTTCTGCCTGCTCTGCCTCGGTCGACTTCTTCGCGGGGTAGCAGGCATTTCCTAATTGTTTGCAGATGTTTATGGAGTAGGGAGAAGCACAACTAACATTCTGCGTCAAAGGAAAGAGCATTTTAGGGACTTTTTGTTCAATTTCACTTCATTACTTGCAACTAATTCTTCCTATACATATCCAGTGGCCTGACCTGATGCCTGGAATCTCTTTGCTCCAACCGTATTTATTAGTTCTAAGCGTTATTTTATGTTTTGTTTCAAGCATAATATTTTGTATGAAACATGTAAGCAATTACACAAAGAAATGTTGAAATTGATTAAATCTTCAAAAAAATGACCTAAAAGCAAAAAAATTACCAATAACCCAAATAATAGCAAAAAACGCAAAATAAAAAATACATTTCCTGCTACAGTTTAAGGTGAAATGAATTTTCGTTATAGTCTGCATCGTTCTCAAACCTTTAGGAAAAAGATGACATTTCATCAAGTTCCAAGCCCAATACATAACATATTTTTTTTTTCGAGCCAACTGTTGTCTTAGTTTGTTTGTTTTTTAAATTCAATTTTCAAATTTTCTAACCTCTCTCAAAATTTTAATTTTGCGCCAACAAATTTGTAAAAGTTACCATCGTGTAGAGCTTGAAAAAATATTCATTTTTTTTAAAAGAAGAAGGTCATCGTAGGTGCAAATCCGACTGAGATATCCCTAAGCTACCAAATAAACACTTTAATTTATTTTGAGATTAGCTTAGCATCTTTTGAGCTGACATTTGGTGGAGAGCCATCATTTTTTATGGTGAATATGGTAGTATTTTCTTATTTATCACGATTCCTTCCAAGGGACTTTTCACCATCTAACCCTGCTAGGCCCTTTCCGAAATGGTAGATGGAGTTCTTTTACTCTTGTAAACATGTACAGAAACTTGAATGTCTCAGAAACCAGAAAAGCTAAAGAGCTTAATGAAAATCCGTTTTGTAGCTCTTGAAGTATACTTCAAAAATATGGAATCGCCTTTTCTGAAAATTAATTTCTTTAATCCAATAATTAGGCTGAAAAATAAGTAACGAATTGTATAAAATGTGATTTTAACAAATTTTTTGGAGTGAAGGGATTTAATAAAATTCTCCAAACTTTTATAATATTTAGACCGACCGACCGAGTGTATACACACAAAAAAATCATAGCCCAAAATCACACTCCTCTTCTACGGGTGTTCAAACATGGCCCTTTGCGAAAAAATGCCGCATTTTGAGCTTAAATGTCTCAGATGAGTCCTCATGAAAAAGTCTGAAATTTGGAATCGAGGAAACTTTGCATTTCTTTAAAAGTCGTTCTGATAACTTCAGGTATGTAGGAACCCACATACGAAAACTAAAATTTTTCTAAAATGCTCATGTAACTATTTTCTAAATTTATCCAGGAATGACCCAATTTTACTAACACTAACCTAAACCAATCTAATCTTAATTATCGAAAATCACTAATGTATAAAATAGTCCACTTAGCGTGATTCAATCTAGTGGTGTTTTTATAAGACAAATCTCGGCAATATTTTTCTAGTTGTAAAAGTAGCACATGGTTAAAACCTTTGCTTTCTAAACCAATGCCACACGGACAAGGGTTCGAGTTATCGTTAAGTTAAGCATTTCTTCCTTCTAGTTAATTAGACAATAATAACTTCTCTTCATCAGATGACAAAGTATAGAATTTGCAACCAAGCCAGAGAAAAAGAAAGATCAAAGCCTCACCACTTCCATATGAAACAAGCATTTCATAGTATTTCTTTACTGAAGTGCAGTTTAGTCTCTTAAAGTGACTCATCATTCGTGGGGTATATTACATTTGTATGAACTTTGGGGATAGTAAATTTGCTGTATGGCACCTTGATCCGACTTTGGATACAACAACATTTTCTTAATTTGTATTTAACGTTCAATTATAATATACCGACTTTCTGTCAACACCCACCACTTCTCTGATGTTATATTTTAAACATAATAAGTACTTACGTCCTGAAATGCTTGTATGGATACATATAAAACTGATTATTATTATTTCATCTAATTATTCATGCTTTGAGGAATATATCTTAACATAAAAATAAATTTTCCAGAAGGGGATTCGAACTCAGGATCTCAAGATTAGAAGCCACGTGCTCTACCACTGAGCTAACATGAACACATCTGTCTACTTCTTTCTGATAGAACTTCTGAAGAAACATGACTGAATTTTCTTTGTTCAAGAGAATGACTTTGATATACGTTGCAAATGTAGTTGTTGTTCTCTCATTTCTCTTGTTTATTATACTATGAATGCGAGAACTAAATTTGCTGTCTTCACTTTCATTGCAAATGTGCTTTTACGCAAGGAAGCAAAAAACAGATTCCTTGCGTTTACGAATGGAAACGTAGGTGACAAAACGATCAGGTGCTCAGATGTATGGATGGTTTCGAAATACTGTATCATTATGTACTTTAATGAATGTTACATTTTCTACACTTAATAACATTTCAACATGTCTTATTGCACTTAAAAGAAAGAAGAAGAAAAAACATCTGCACATTTTTTCCCCAATTGCGAAGGTTCATCCTTCCTTCCAGGGCTCGAACCTGGCATCTTTGGTTTACTGTTTCCGAAGATACCTGAAGTTGGACTTAGAGAATTTTCAGCTCAAAACAGCCTAATCAATGCGGTCAACCTTTTTGGAATAGGTTGTACATTTGCATTACAGTATTTAATGTTTATGACAGAGTACACAGTAGTCGTGCCTCCATAACGGTGGTTACCTAGACAGTATTGTTGACCTAGATGTGCAGAAACAGGTATGAAAGAGGCACCGTCCTGTGGAGGATTAAATCGCCGTTTTCATTTAAGGTAAGTGGGAGGATTGAATCTTCCAGCATGCGGAGATAACTATTACCAGATAAAGTATTATCAAAAGCACTACTCCAATTACCCGATAAAAATATTCCACATAATATCAGAACTTTTCGTATATCTTGCATTCTACTTGGTTGATACCAATGTGGATTCGTGTTGGACCTCACCATTAGTAAATAAGGGACTCGAACTAAAAACTCTCTTTAATGCAAAAGTTTGATTACTCCAAAGTTGATTCAGGGCCTCTCTCAAAACTGAAGACGCCGTTGCGGATCATCCTCACTAAAGTCACGTAGCATTTACAACTTGTACGGTGGGGTGGGGTGGGGGTGCATTTACGTTTGTAGAAGACACGAATAACGTATGTTTGAATGAGGTCACATTCTCATAATTTACTTTGTGTTCTTCGTTTGGCTTTTAACAAGCGCTGTCAAAACCAGAGTCGCAGCCTCCGCATGAGTTGCAATTTTGGGCCACCGCACCGCTTCTCGATTTATTACACCTACTTCCTGCTTTTGTCTAAATTTGTGAATGAGTTTTATCCCTGCGCTATGTGTAATAGGATGACTTTCGGACTATCTGGAGTTATTACCTTATCTGGCAATCACCGGCACGATCTTATTTCATTTTCGCCCACTGTTATACCAATAGTACTATGGAATAAAAAAAAACTGTAGTCTTTGTAATTTACTTGTAATAACTTGAGAATAGTTGAATATACGGCAAAGCTAATTACATCAGTGAGTTCCAGAGAAAATTGCACATAAATCTGATACGTTACTTGTCCCTATTTTTACTCGAAGAAAACAAGTAAAATCCAAGAAGGCGGACGGAGTATGTAACATGCGTCAGAAATATAATAGCTGATCTCATTAACATTGAGTATCCTTACAGTCATATTCTATACAACCTGTAGAAGTATGTGCCAATTAGATGGATAGTTCGATGCATACCAAATATAAAATGTAACACGCAATAACTTGAGAACGGTTGCAAATACAGTAAAACTAGTCACCAGTGACATTTTTGGAAAATTGTAGGTATTTTAGAAGGAAATCATAAAACTTTCCAACCACCTAGTTCCTTCTAGCGGAAACTGCGAAACGTAGCTCACCCTATTTAATTTCACTTTGAAAACTATCAATATTGTGAAAGTTTCATTCAAATCTGAAAGTGTGACTTCGGGTATGTTCCTTGTGAGTGTAAATGGGTAAGGACTGTGTAAAAGCTAATGCTATTGAATTTCTTTCCATGAGGTTGACGGCTTCGAAAAGAACAACAATGCTTCCGTTTGATATATATGCACGGGGGTAATGTAACGAACCCACAAACTTCGAGGGATGACAGTACACCAAAAAAGTAAGGGGGAAAACGTGGGTCGTCGAGGAGGATCCACAGCGTTTCGGACCTGTAGTCTGCCGAAAGCATTGGAAAATGAACTTTCCGGCATCGAAGTTGATGATGTTTGATATTGTCAAAGATTTCAAAACTGTTGTATACAAAAATAGATATTCCAGAATTGAACGATTAATGTGCAATGATTTCTTTAAAAAAAAGAAGAAGAAGAAGAAAAAGAAAAAGTAGGGGATTCTCAATAATTCTCTGAAAAGATGGATCGAAATGAACATAAATGGGACAACTTCTAGGGCGGCAACAAAAATTCGCTTTGCAAAGTCCTTATCTCCAACAAATGTCCCATGTCAAAACGAGAGAGGATGTCACTGCCCGGTTGGGATGACGGTGATTACGTATATCATCTTTACTCATACGGAAAGTAGTCGTATTCATGCTCATTTTGACCTGACATTTCTTCAGAGATTTTCTGGGAATCTACTACTTCCTTTAAGGAATCCCTTGCACACCCATTGCACTATCTTGGAGAGTTCATCTTTCGATAGAGAACTCTTTGAGGAGCTCTAAAGTCCATTTTCCCACGCTTTCGGTAGTCTGTAGATCCGAAACGTGGCGGAATTTCCATCTCAGCGATCTCTTTTTTTTTCTTATTTATTTAGTAGTATATTTTTACGTACTATCATCACTTCTTTGCTCGTTAAGATAAAGATAAAATGAATTTTATGGGCGGTAACTTCACTATGGCTTACGCCCGTCCCGATACGCCCCTTATCTTGGTCATGTCAAAATTTAGCTGTTAATTAAAATAATAAAAGAATATGAAAGATGAAGATGTAAAAGATCTTCACAATCAGCCCACTGGTGTAAATGGCCAGTATAACAAGGAAGCCTGTAAATGGGGCTTTACAAAATATAAAACAAAACTACACTATAAAACTTAATGGAAGCCTGTAAATTGGCCTTCACAAGATAAAACAAAACTACACTATAAAACGTAACAGCTAAGGAGCATAATCATATAAAATAAACGGAAATCATAAAACTCTCCAAAAACAAGTAAAAGATTACCGTTTAAGTTTAGGTTTATACCTAGGTTTCCCTTTCCTTCCCACGAGATTGAAATCCAAATCCATCAGGTGGTCCTGAATCATGTCTGAAGCCAAAGATGAACTTGGTTCATCGACAATATCTGCAAACTCTTCCTGAGCTAATTGAGCAGACAAAACGTTCGTCAGAGTGTAACGAATTTCCCAGTTTAATTAATGCGAGCGCTCTTCATGCGGCGATAGATTTGTTTTGTTTTCGCGCCAAACGGAACAGGTGCTGCCGCCTAGGCGTTCTCTTTGGTAATCTGCAAGCCACATGGCTTCAGATCAGAAATTGGTAAGTGGGAAGGTACACCTATAAAAGTATTCTCCAGAAAGTTCTTGTACGCTATGGTTTTGTGTTGTAAAGATTTGTTTAACTCTACACATCCTCAACATGAGCAAGGTGGTTATCAATATTAGTTGGTAATTATATGGAAAGGAAAGGATAATAAATAGGAGTAAAGTTGGAGATCGTCCCGATATACCACGCACTGGATCCGAGCCGATTCAACTTCTATTTATCCACCATTTCTGTGTTCCGGTATGCGTAAGTACAATTCCGTAGTGTGTGTGTGTGTGTAAATGTTGATAGCGCGGAATTTAATTATTTATGAATTATATCGCAAGATATATTATTACTATATATTCAGTTTTTCAAATTATTTCGTATTCAGGATTGATCGATTTTTCGATAACTAGTTGTGTCTGTTTGAAATTATTTCTTGTACACGTGATTCAATATAATCAATGGATTACTATTACATCAGGTTTGTTAAATGGCAAATTCCAATTGTTGTTAGAAATTACTGCCATAATAATGAGTAATCAAAAGAAGTTGAATATTTATAGTCAGAAAATAATAATTACAGGAGACAATAAGCGAGACATACCTACAAAGGGGTTTAACCATTTAGGAAAGATTATTTTCACAGTAAATTTTCCCCTAGGACGCATTGTGTAATGAAGTACTGGTTACGTCTCATTGAATCAATTCAGTTCACGAGAATATTAAACACAACCAAATTTAACATTTTGTTCAATGCTAATCAAGGCTGTACATTGGGCCAGTCACGTAAAGAGGAAGAGAAAGGCAGTGGGCAATAGCCTGTGTTTCCAAAACGAAAACAAACAAGACTGCTCATGAACGAAATAAATGTTGTAAATTAATGCTGTTCATGACGAGGGAGGATGAAGCAAGTGTAGAGTATTATTATTTGGATTGTTATTGCATGTGTAGTATAGTATTAGTGTAATGTGTATATATGAGTGTAACTGTACCAATTTTGGGCCACCAGCATATGTGTGAACATAGCCCAATAAAATATTGCAAAAGACATGCTGCTTGGGTATTCTTCAATGCTAATAGTTTACTGCTCACTAGTTTCCTTGCATTAAGTAAAGATCATTTAAGTACAAGATACTATTTTCTCGGGGGGCAGAGTCCACTACGTACCCCTTTATTTAAAATTCTTGTTGGCTTTATTCCAGTACTGATTGCTAGTACTAGCTAGATAGTTGGGACCTGGATTATTGGTAGCAAGATATATGGGGGTGATGTGCATGCATCACGCCGAAAGTGCCTACATCGCTTCCGTAATGTGCAAGTATAAAATATATTTAGTATAAGAGTCTTAATGGTTGTAGCGAGAGGCGAAGTTCGAACTAATTTCGGGACTTTATAGGGACTAAAAGTAGTCTTAACCCGTGGAGCTCTAGAGCTCTGCACAGGCGTGTGTTGTCCCTGACTCTGCGTCGGCACATTGCGAGGAGTCTCAGATTCTTTGGGCGGCTTCGGAAGGTCGTCATGCACATCAGACTCTGTTTGTGTTGATACATTAACTGTCTGGGTACCAACCGAGACAGTTTTAACTGCGAGTCTGGCTACAACATGTGAAAACGCACCCGAGGGAAGAGTGCGTTGAGACTCTTTTACGCGACGTTTTGCATCGCCAGCAGATATTTTCTCAATCACCATCAGCTCCCTATTTTCTTCTTTAAATACCGGGCAGCCACGCGACCAGGCCGTGTGATCACCCTTGCAGTTAACACACTGAGGTTTCAGTGATGTGCAAGGATCCGCACCATGACTACTGGTACCGCATATTGCACATACAGCAGAGGTCGCCTTACACGACGTGCTGGTGTGTCCATAGTGCTGGCATTTAAAACAGCGGAGCGGACTCGGTATGGCAAACGTCAAAATTAACGAACTCGTGGGTTGCAGTTCTCCACTCTTTCTTGTTTTAATTCGTCGAACATTGACTACACCTTGGCTGGCAAGTTCATTTTTAATCTCTTCTTCAGGGACATCTTGCAAGTCCCAACAAGATATTACGCCCTGACTATAATTTAGTTGACGATGCGGTTCAACTTGAACCTCGAATTGGCCTAGGGTCTTCATTCGCAAGAGATTAGTTGACTGCTTGTTAGTTAACGTCGCCACGAGCAAGGTGCCGTTGCGAAGCTTTTTAACATGTGCAAGTTCGCCGGCGACATGATTCAGTTGTTTTTGTATGATGAAAGGGGATAACCCCTTCAAACCACCTGGATTCTCTGCTTCATGCTTTACTTTAATAACAAGATATCGTGTGATAGTCGGTACGATACTTGTCTGTTCCTCTACTTCGATTTTTTCTGCTGTGTCAATGGTTGTTTCGGTAACTATATGCGCCTTCTTTCTATTATCTTCAGTGACTTTCTCTTCATTCTGTCTCTTTGTCTTCTTTTCTGTGCGCGAAGGCGACTTGTTAGGATGTGGTGGAGCCATGATGAATGAAAGCCGTAAATGCCCACACTTCTCCGTCTTCGTTCTGAGGAGCCAACGAGGCTGCCGGGTA